>PQWD01005920.1:0-28311 GCA_019425675.1 Leucinodes orbonalis | reverse complement strand
TGACATTGAATCACGCTATCACTCGGAGGATTATGTAAATTCATTGACAGTATTACCTGCGTCATTTTTCATAGAACTTTAAATCAATCAATTTAGTTTATTTTTGCGTCCTCAATGCCGCTCGCGCCAAGGTTAGTTCGTCTGCAGAACACTGCGCAGACGCCTCACTGAGCGTAGGCTTACAACCGGTTCCGAAGCGAAATAATTGAGATTTTGTTTGGTGTCATCGCGAAGGTTATTGTACCACTGTAGTTGTAGAGATAATATCGGTAATTACATTCTTACTGAATGAACATTCGAAATGTAAGAAGTGAGGTTTAATAGGTAAAATTTTAGTAAATAACAATTAGGAGTTATTTTATTATAAACGTTATTTAATTGTTAATATCCTTCAATAATAATAAGCAACTTTTACAGTTGACGGTCATGGGACGCCATAACAAATTCATTATCTCGAGTCCCACGCTTCGAAACAGTGGTGTACACTTCGTATAATATGGAAATAAGCAGTGCATACCCTATGTTTCAAGATAAACTAGTAAATCGCGATCACATAAGATCTTTCCTTATTGGCCCTACATCTTTTAAACGGAAGGCAATCTGCAGTCAAGAACAGTACTAATTTTTAGAGAAAAGGAATCTATATTATTGTTTTTACGATTCGTATCATTCGCTTTGCATATTATTATCCTGTTCATAATCTTAGTGCACGCCACTGCTTCGGAAGCTCGGAAGGCAAGCTCCCACGGGTTAGTAAATTAAGATTGAAAACAGTCTGGTATAAAACACTAGATGAAGCATAAGTAAAACACTTTTCCTTATCTATTAGTACCTGGTTGAAAGGTCTTATAGAGAATAATACCTTTCAACCAGGAAGGAAGAAACAGCAATAATAGTGAAAGGTAAATAGAACAGCTGTATGCGAGAGGTGTCATCAAAATCGATCCAGTCGAGCCAGAGATAAACTGGAACAAACAGATCGAAAAATATATAAAAAAGTTTTAAGTACGTGTGCCGTATGCACTTTCATATGCATATAGCATAATAATAACAAAGTAATGTCATTATTATAATCAGACACACCAAATTCATTAATTCGTTTAGATTTAGTTACTAATTCAAAGTCAATTGAAGTCCTTTCTAATATTTGTATTTTTGATAATGGTCTTGTGAAGTAATTTCCAAATATTATTTCTACAACTTTAAACTATTTAATAGTTGAAAACTTACTGACTGACATATCCTCGGACTAGCTAATGAGAACTAAAGACTTCTTGTAAACATAGGTAATATTTTTACTTTTTAGCTGCAAGAATCAAAACCGCAAATCACGACATAATATTACCAGACTTTCAGACAACATCTTGCCCCAATGTAAGCAAGAAGCGTGTAATTTGGGTACATAATAACAAAACTTTACATAAATATATTAATTTAAAGTGAGTTTTGTTACTATACTTACTACATACGTATTATACATAGAAAAACCAAATCCAGTAAGTATAAACCGTCGTGTTCATTGACACAAATGTTTCAACAATATGCGAATCGAACGCAAAACCCATGGTTTTATTTTTCCCGACTTTTCAATGATTACACAACATGGGTCGGTGAATAGTATAGCTTTGTAACTCAAAACCTTTATTTATTTATATATCTACTGTGTAAATCTAACTTTTTATCATCTAAGAAGATTAATACTAATTTAACAGTTAGTAATATGATTTATTGCAACAAGTTTCGAGTTTAATACTTGGTTCTACTGAGACAAATAATTTTATTTTAAGGAAATATCATTTTTCTTAAGCTAGTAATATATCTGTCAGTTTCGCTGCTAGTTTTTTGATTTGGCGGTCTAATGCAGAAAACATAGGTTGATCAGATCACTTTTCGTCAATAAAGGCGTTAAACAAAAAACATTTATTTAGTAACCTAATTCTCCGTTCTACGAGATTGTAAGGGATTTAGCAATGTGATGCCTTTGGAATCGCAGTTGTTTAGGATCAATGGTTACCATTCGATGGACCGTATGAACAATATATAAAAGTATAAGGTTGTCTTTGTATGTTACTCAGTTTCCCTTGCTATTGTTAAAATTAAAAAATATTATACACCGACATTCATACATCACCATATAGCCTTAATTTAAAAAAGTAGCTTGCTTATGCTATGGGAACCAAACGAGTACCTATCTATACATATCTACTTAATATATTTTTTAAAATACATCACTGGTGTCATGGGCGCCAGTAGCAACTATTTACTTAGTTGAATTAGCCGGGGGCTATTCAGGCTTATTCAGACCTGTAGTTTTTAGAGTTCGTCTAAAATTTGGACTCATTTCAGGAAACTCCTGTCCAATTTTAAAGATTTGATGTCACTTGGGCATAAAGGTAGTTGCAGTAGCAACTAACCATCAGTTGCTATATATTTTTAAACCAAAAACCTATGTTTGTAAAAGATTCAATAAACAACGTCAGCTGTCCACGACTAATAGAACTCTCAAAGGCGATTTTCCTGTACTTAAGAAACTGACGACCTTACATTTGTCAATGTCGCCCTTTGATCATTCGTCTATTCACAGCTCTGCTATCAAAGTGATATGATTGCAGTACATTCTTAAAATATTAACAATAGTACGAGTAGGACGTGTATTTATCATTTATCCTGAAAAGGTGAACACTTTTTTGGGTAAAAATGTAATTTTTTTGACAAACAAGTAAAACCATTCTCGACTAAGTAACAAAATCATTATGACTTTAACACAATATTATTTATAGATTCGTGATTCTTGAATGCATAGCACAATTACGAAAAGTTCATAAAACTATCAATATATTCTACAGATTAGTTGTTGTTATTTATCGAACCACACGAAAATTTAATTTTTTTTTAAATGTATATATCTATAATTACTCGCAGATAGCCCGAAGGTGTAACAGGTAGCGCGTTCGGTTGACGATCACAGAAGTCAAGAAACTATCGCAATGGTTACTCGTCGGATTGGTGACCGAAATATATTACTATGAGTCCCTCCGTACTTAGCCGTTGGTGCCGGCTACTATCGCAGAATGGTAATCATTACGGTCCAAAGTACCCATACTCATGCTATAAGGCCTGACAATACAGTGGGACGCTAAATATGAAGTATAATTCAATAAAACTCAGAATTTAAAAAAGGTATAAACAACTAGCATTGAAATGCAGTTAGGTGTTGAGTAAGCAATTATGTATTTACAATTATTCATCGGCATTAATGTTTTAATAAGATTATGATGAGTTGATTACGTTCTGTAATTACGAGTACTAAGCATTTCAATGACAGATATGTAGATAGATTTCGTCTAAGTTCTGAGCCATCACATTTTTAATGGGTTAACAAAGCTCACTAACTCATGTTGACAAGTGAAAACAGTGATTCACGTAGAACTCTCTTGAACCATCGAGAATTACTCTGATGTCTTACTCAAGATTAAATACGACAAATTAATGATAATGCAAAAAATTAATGTTTTTTTGTCAAGACACTAGATTTAATAAACATAGTAACTAGACAAAGTTTAACTTGTGGACGTCAACAATTCGATTTTGAGTTTTATAGGGCTATTATCACCGAACAAAATTGTTTACTTGTCATAAACTGGCAAATTAGAACTCGTTAAATTCGTATCAGTAGTAACTATCTGGTGATAGTACTTTCGGTGGCAATAAAATCGCGTTAAGCTGGGATAAACACTGTGGGGATTTAATTCATAGTGGAAAAAATGACGTAATGAATAATCTCTGCATCTTTTATAACTACGTGATTTCGGCCTTACATTATTATAGTTTGTACTTTTTAACAAATCATACTGTTTAAAGTATTTGAAAAATACTCATGTCAGAAAAGCAATAATGATAGCTCATGTTATGGTGTTTGTTAGCTTAGGTTTTATTTGGACCGAAGCTCAGTAAGTCGAATATTTTGGGTATCGTACGTTTATGTCAGAAAGTGGATTGGAATTTTTAAAGCAAGTATTAGACACGGTAGACTAAACTGTCACTAAATTCATAAATCTCTTTTCTTATGTTTGAATCGAAAATATGAGCAGCTGAAAAAGATGAAAATTTAAAATATTTTGCAATCTACTTCTTCATAAATTTAATCCTTTTCTGATCTCTACGATTCCCTTCATTCTCTTCACTGGTCATGTGTGTTTTTGCGAATAACTACTAAGTTCGATTTCTTGGTCCTGTGCCATGAGGGCATGCTGTGTACACATGCCCCTGGTATTACAACTGGTTATGTAACTATGTTTATGTTTCGAAAATGTAAATTGTATTGTAACGCTGTTTTGTGCACCAATAAATAAATAAATAAAAAAACTGAGGATTGTTGTTGCTCAGCAAGATGCACCACGGGCTGGTGTAGTTGGTTTTAGTCCCGAATGTTTTATAGATTAACGTCTTCCTTACTTTCGATTAGAAACTACATAAATATTGAAATCAGCTCCACGACGGTAGCGAAATGGCGAAGCCCTACATATTAAGTGATAAGTCGAATTTGTTTAGATTAGAGTCTGTACAGTTAGGCCGTGTAGATTCAGAAGCTTAGCTCTACATGAGATCTGATATCCTTTTCACAGGGCAATCCATAATTATGTGGTCGTCTTAGCAACTTATAACATTAAATGTTTTAGATGGGATATTAGAGATTATAAATGTTAACGCGGATTTTATTAGTCACTTTACTAAAACTTGAGTCTGTTGGACATAATTATGTCTCCTCCATAAATTCCAAAATCTTGGTAACGAGTGACTATATGCCTAATGGTTTAAGTAAATTGTTTTATACCAATGCCGGTTTTTTATTAATTGCGGTTCAAGTATGCTTAAAGTTACTCTACATAAGTCAAATCAAAATAAAAAAATGGTTTCTTGACTAATTGGGTTATTTACTCTACATAAGAACTCGATATGTAGGTACTAAGTTACTCTAAAATCTCGATGTATAGGAAAAAAAATAATTTATTAATATTACTAGGTATATAAATTATTATTATGAGCACGGTCAAGAAGTATAACACACTGGAGGTGTCATTACTGCTACTTATGCGCAGAGTGCTCGTGATGAGGAAGTTGGTCGTTACATGATATTTGAACTGAACACGTAGCTTCGTGTGATCATTATACTACCCAGTTAGTAACCTCTTTGTTTTAAATGCCCAATATGGAATCGGGCAACATCATTGTATCCTTGATTTTGTTAATGGATATAATTAATTGGCTTTAAATTTCGGATAATGTATCCTGAGATCGATCATGAATAAGATGGCATAATTTTTGTCATAGGTATGCAAACGTGGAGACTTTATAATATGATGTTGTGATAAAGCTTTAAATAAAAAACGATTTGACGACCCATTTGGTGTAGCGGTTGAGAGGTCGGCCGCAACACCAAGGGTTCTGGGTTCGATCCCCGGGCAGTACAAACATTGGTGTGCATAAACATGTCTGTTTGTAATGGTTTTCTATGTATAATATGTATGTATTTAAAAACCCATAATAAAGGCTTAACGCTTAACTTGGGGCTAGATCTACACACTTAACTCGGAAGGAGTAACTAGTGCGTTGCCAACCTTTAAAAAGTGAGGAAAATGAAAATCAGGTTGGAGAAGGTATTCTATGAAGCACTCCGTACGCTCTCACATTTAAATTAGTACATTAATATCTATTTTATCTGCTATAGACGTTGCATTTTTGGTACTTATTGCGCCGCATCAGTGAGACAGTGAATTGGCAGGATACTTGGACTAAATATAAATGATGCAAAATACTAACTAGGAAGGACCTAAATTTGGTAATTTGTATTTAGATAAGCTTCTAATATCATCATCAGCGTCATTATACTTCCTATTTTGATGTTAAATTTTTGTGTAATATAAATATACTGAGAGAGAAGAAAAAAGACAAAATAAATTCGTAGTCGTCTACTTTATTAATATTTTTCAGAAGCCCTGATTCACTCACTATCTATGTCACTCATTTAGGAATCTATACTCTGTTATTGACTTTTAACTAGGAGTTAATTGACACTACTATTGTATATCAATAAAAATACACTTAACTCTTACTAACCAGCAACAAATTATAATTTTTATCTTATAATAATAGCAATAATGTTGTCATCAATACTTTAGATATTATTCGAGACTGTGATAGATCTACTGTAAACAATTATTAATGCATATCCATACTAATATTATAAATGTGAAAGTATCTCTGTCTGTCTGTCTGTTTGTTACGCTTTCACGCCTAAACGGCTGAACGGAATTTATTGAAACTTGGTATGTTGATAGTAGGTAACCTAGAATAGGTTTTAGGCTACTTTTTGTCCCATTTTCACCCCCACTCCCTAAAATGGGGGTTGGAAGTTTGTATGGAACATTCCGCAAATTTTGTAGTACGACGCTGAAATTTGGTACGCGGACTATATGTCAGAAACGAAAAAATATGGCATATATTTTTTTTCAAAAATCCAACCCCAAACCCTTCAAATAGGGGAGGAAGTGTCATTTTACAAAAATAAGTATGGCTATTTGTCATGAACAATAAAGCTTGCATATTGAAGTTTTTGCAAACCGGCCCTTAAAGCCTTAAATAAGAAAAAGAAGAAGCAGTGTTGCAGTGTTGAAATTATTCTGTTTTCGTTACCAAATGGATGGCTCCACTTTCCTGGTAACGAAAACAAAATAATTTTGTCATCCCGAATTTAACGCGGGCGAAGCCGCGGGCAAAAGCTAGTTCATTTTATATATCATGTTGAGTGAGATCAAATGAACTCCTTATTTTTTTATATAGAACCTACTTATCCCCATGCATATTGAAAAGGATTATATAATTATATGACGTCAACGTTTTATCGGACGCATTTTAAGCAGACTTAATTTAATATTTGTGGATAAATCGATAGTATGAGGTTACGAGCAGTATAACATTTCATGATTATAACGTTTCAGTTTCTTTTTAATTTTGTCAACATCTTAATTATAAATTTACTTAAATACATAAACAAGTATTTAATCATAAATACATCTTCACAATCTGCGTCTTTGCTATCTACGCCATATCACGTTAAAATATTTTACCACACCAAAAATGAACGGAGCATATTGGGCAAAGTGATAACATTTATTCTTAGCCACAAAAGACGTCAGCACTTTTCACCTAATGGGATGGCCATTAATTTGTTGATAAGTAGAGCCGCGGGGTCCTAATCACTTGATTGGCCGCTCATTGCTATGTTTGATACGATCAATTTTTATCAGCTCGCTGTCGCGTCGCGAACGCTTCATTTGCCATCCTGGTAGGATTAATTTCCCGAATGTTGACCGCACCTTCGTCACGCCCTAAACCGAGCGTCGCTAATTAATAGTGTTTTCGATAGAGCGGTCGCAGAGTGAGCTCGTGTTACGCTTGCCACCATTAACATGATAAGCTAACCGAAGCTCGCCAGTGGGAACCACTTCACCCCTATCAGGTCATGATATATCGCATTGTCGGCTGACGTCGAGACGTTAAACCCACTCTAGTTGGACTCGTTAGTTAGAATAATGTTTGCGTCAATTATCAATCTTCTTTTCATTAGCGAACTTTCATTTGTTTGGAAGGTACTATAATGATGTGGCATACAATTTCATGATAGGCTTCAGCAAGATATGCATTGTCTAAATATTTTGATAAGTATGTTTAAAGATGACCAATTACCCAAAACTCCAAAATATTGACTAATGATTTCTAAAGCTGAATTTCGCTTGATCGAGCAAAATAAATTTTGAATAATAAACATCATCATGTTTTTAATTTACCTAATTTGAATATAACGTCGCATTTAATGTTCATTACAAAAATAATTGTTAGTGAACATACAATTGCTTCATTGACGAGTTATTATTGCCCGCTTGGTGTTAAGTTTCTTCATAGTAATACGACGATGTCAAGTTTTTTTCTGTATATTGTCGTGTAATTGTAACTGTGTTCGATTGCTGAAATCATAGTTGAAATGCCACAGAAACAAATATTAGATATCTATTTTAGAATGCCATTGCCCTTTACAGATTCAGAAGCTGTTAACGGGCCCATCCTTATTCCAAATAACGAAACAAAAGAAATTATTTTACAAAATGGGCAAAATTTTACGTTCATTTGTCGTGGAAAAAGGCCATTGCAAATTATACAGCAGAAGATACCGGAAGAATTAGTCGGGCCATTCTACAAGGAAATGAGAGACGAGACGAATTTTGACATGGAAAATCCTTACGCAGTAGCTTTAGATCTTTTTAATGTCGATCAGCATGCTGTGGGTTATTATGCGTGTTTCGACGATACTGTAGACAGCCAGGCAATACTCAACGACATAATAGAGGAGCCGAGTGATACTCAACACGTTACATACACATACGTTTACGTTAATGGTGAGAT
Source organism: Leucinodes orbonalis (assembly GCA_019425675.1). Taxonomy (NCBI): domain Eukaryota; kingdom Metazoa; phylum Arthropoda; class Insecta; order Lepidoptera; family Crambidae; genus Leucinodes; species Leucinodes orbonalis. The sequence continues at coordinate 19,851 of PQWD01005920.1, read as the reverse complement.
AAATTAATGTTGAATAAAGAGATAACTCCTCCTATTGGCAGTAAAATCTTATAATCCACACAAATTTTAGGCACAGATGTTTTGTTTGCACCTATATCGGAGTTTGGGACACTGATGAACGGATCAAAGGTCATACTTCAATGTAGGCCCACAATGCCAGACATTAATGTAACATTGTCAGTGGTACGTATGCTTAAGCGAGAATATGTTTTAAATTGTAAATTACATTACTATTAAACACTGACAATAATTGCTATCCAGATACAATGTCCCTATACATTAATGTATCCTTAATTTTTTAAACAGTAGGATATGCTTTCTGCATTTGCATGTTTACAATGTGAAATTAATATATCTTAACAAATAAAAATGAGGCAAAGTGAAATATGAATAATCTAAAATAAGATAAACATTGTCTCATTAAAAACTATAAAGAGCAGCGTTACTAATGCTTATTGCTGATGGTAAATCTTGTACTAAAGCATGCCATTTTAAAACTATAAAAAATGACTTCAACATTATTTTGCATTCATATCCAGGGTATTTCAGAACATAATTTTGAAAAATACACGTTTAATCCTAAAATCGGGATTACTGTTAATCATGACTCCCCGGATCTCTTAGTAACAATGAGCTGTGAAGCTTCCAGTGATAATAAAAGGGAAACCAATGATTTGTTTATACTGAAACGTAGGTGATTAGATGTGTGACTATTGTTTAAGACCACATTCACGAAACAGTCATCCACTGGTCTATGCTGTCAGAGATTATAATCCTTATTATATATTTGCTAATTAATGGCCCATTATGTTGACTAATTACAAATTAATACCTGACAGACACGACCGTACTTTTCACTTAATTTAAATTGTCTGATTTTGCTGTGGACGATGCAAATGTGATTTTTATGTATTCGTAAATGTGGTTGGTGACGTTTCTTAATTTCAAATTGACGACCGAAGATTTCAAAATAAGAAACGTCAAATATATTGGAAATAAACAAACATTAACAACCCATATTTATTCCGCTATACGTAATAGCCGCAGACTGACAAGACACCAGTATTTATAAAGTTTTCGCCTAAAATTGGGTATTTAGTAAGAGCGCGTAAACATTCTTACCAATGCAACGGGAGAAGAGGAAATCAAACCTCTTGGAAAGTCATACGTCGTAAGTAGAACCCACCTTGGTGTCACCTTTGAGGTAGCGTGGTGTGATGGTTTCATTCATCGGTTTTGTTTTTAACAATTTATGTTGGCTTGTTGCTTATCACTTAAATTTCTTTCTTTCTTATTTCTGTGGTGTCTTGCTCTGCGTGATTTTTGCACAAGGAAATGTATATATAACTTATGTTTTATGTATAACTAACACTAACATTTGAATGTAATTAACTATCTGAAATTATTTTCATTAATATACTTACATGGTATTATTTGTATTGCACTGAAATTATTGTCAGGAATGGTATTTCAGTATACAAAATTTTAAGTTTTAACAACGCAAGTTCAAATTAATGATGTAAGTTATAGTCTGTTTATACTAAATGCAGTTTTTAACATCAGATATTTAATGAATAATTGGCTTTAAAGCAGGCTTTTTATAATAATGTACTTTTTCAAACAAAGATGTAGAATTCAGTTCTTAAATTTTGATAAATTTATTCAGTAATATTTAGAATCAAAAAGTGCAGCGCTGCTTTCAAGGGCATAGTTTAAATGCATGATATTGGGGGTTATGTTAATAAAAAGTTGACATATATATTTATGCTGGGCATGATGAAAAGCATTGATCTGCGAGACACTAGTGGTTATAAAGGAATCAAAATTTATGTGAACAAATAAATGATTACAATCTTACCTGGTAGAAATGGATGTATACTTTATAAGATAGGTACTTTGAGTAACTAATTAAAGCGGCATTAAAGCGTTGGCTTGATAGTATTTTATTCTTTTAAGATTTATCGAAGAATAATTTGTCAAGAAATAATATAAATGCATACCAGATTTTAATAAAAATATTGCAAACCTTTTTTTTCTATTTGTATTTTCAATGAGGTAAATATAGCGCTAAAATCTCTTAATTGACCATTGCAATATTTTGTACAAAACCGATTATCATATGTATCACTTTGATGGATACATGTGAATTTGCATGAGGGAAATGATTTTATAACTTAAACATTGTAATGGATTTTTATGTAGGTACCTATTCTTATTCGTATTCGTATCTATTTCGTATGAAAACAGCGCTGCATATAATGTATGTGTTCGTATCTTTGAATACAATATACTTTCACCTATTTTATGTATTCGATGTGATTAAATGTTGAGTGAAATATCGAGTACGTTAAATAATATGTGTGTTTATACGCGCACCATTGCAGAAGACAATACGCATACGCCGGAGATAAAAATTGATAAAGGATCCGAATACTTTCTTGAAGGCGAAAATTTTACTCTCAACTGTTCGGTTGAATACCAGCGTAATGCACCTATTGCCTTGTTTTGGGAGCATCCTCTTAATGGAGTAAAGGTAAAATATTACAAGTGTTATGTGAATTTATGTGTAATTTTTGTTAAATTAAGAAAACAGAATTTGTTAAAAATATCTTCTTATTACCTACGTGGCTTTGAATAAATCTTTTGGTTTATTCAGCGTAGTCAACTTTTAGAGTGTATTTTGTTGAAGAAATTATTTAATTATCAAATAAGCTAATATATTTCACTTAACACATTTCGTACTTTCTCCGTTTTCTCTCTTCAATATGTTGCAGTCTCCATTTTGCGCCAGGTTTATCGGATTGGTCTAATTTATTTTCAGTGATGACTTTTAATAAATTTTGACTCTATGCTAATAGAAACATTACTTTAGTTTGGTCATATAATTTCATATTTTTAATTGAATTATACGTCATAAAATATATTTTAATAATATATTCTTTAATTTTAACTTTTTTTTTGATTTCATGCGTATGTGCAAACAAATAATGAATAGTTTTTATTCACAATTTCTTGATTGCCATTTTTTAGTATAATATTTTTTTTAGGAAAATTACATAAATGAAACGAACGAACAATACATAGAACCAGGCAGAGACTACTATTACGCAATTACAGTTTTCAACGCTTCTAGGGCCAATGAAGGGACATACGTATGCGTATTGAGAAATGGTCCCAAGAAAGAAATACGCAAGAAGACTGTGAAAAAATATTTAGGTACGAGATTTAAAAAAATGTTTTTAATATATGCAAGCAAGCAATAAAAGTAGAGTGGTGTTTCTTACTACTCTTTCGAATAACTTCATCATGTTACCTAATATTGCCCGCTCCACTGCTCTTTGGGGCAAATAAGTGTATCAATCCCGCAGTCAGTGTCTTAATCTTAGCTGCTTATGTTTCTAAAGGCAAGGAGTACAATTCATTCCGCAACTTGTGTCTATCTATATTGCCTTACTTAGCATTTATACTGCGATCCTGATTTTGGTATTTTGCTGCTTACAATGATAATATTATGATGTCACGGTATTCTAAAGAAATACAGCAAAAAATATTCATCAAGTTTTGTTTTCTTATTGTTAGAGCGACCATTCATCGAGCTATCGAGATGTCAAGACGAAATAATTGAGACTGGAGTAAAAAATATAAAGTTAAAGGTCGAAGTCAAAGCATATCCAAAACCTACGTTTTCGGTGTAAGTACCTAAATAAGAATAATTTTAGTAATAAAACATTTTTTTATATAATAGTAGAGTAAATGTCAACTCAAATTTTCAGTCTCAAAAATAATAACACGCTGAATACAAATAATTCAAAATATATGAAAAATGTTGAAGAAATAACAGGTGATGTTTTTCTTACAATATACAATGCAAGTGTGAACGATTCAGGGAATTATACTTTTGTGGCCAACAACGGATATGTAACAAAAAGTTTGAGTTACGATTTAAGAAAGAAAGGTAAATATAATTCCTTCTACATATCCTACTAACTGCAATGTGATGTATAAATGTACTATAATTTTGATTAACAGCGGCAGCGCAGTATTATGCCTTTGTTATGTTTAAATATGACAGTAGATTGTTATTATATTTGTATAATCAATCAAATGATTTTTCGTTTGTGTTTTTAATAAGGAATGTATTAATCGAGTCAATTGTATCATTAAAACTTTGAATGTATTACTCCAGCTCCACCCATTGTTCACGTCGTGCCTGAGGGAGATATCATTTACCAATATAATACTCGACAAAGTCTCTACTGCAAGGCTACGGGTTATCCGTTACCTAAAATTGAATGGATATTTTCTACTGATAAAAATGATGAAGTGGTAAGTAATAAGTGCAGTTTCAATGTGCACAAATGTCAAAAACCTGACACGGTGAAAACAATCAATAATACGGATAAAACCGCGTCAAGAACTTATTTAATAATTATTTATTCTCACGTTTCGGTGACATTGCGTATGTCCGCGACCATGTCACGACGTAGTCACCGAGGTTTTATTTCCGCGATTAAATCCGTGTAATTAGTTGATTCAGTGCAGTGTATTACAAAGTATTAAGTAAAGCACACACTTGTCGATGCATTCATTGTAAAAGAACACTATAACGTTATTGTTTATACCTGAGTTAGGTCTATAAATATAAACTGAAAAGAATTTCGCAATTCCTCATACATTTATTTATTCAATATTATATGGAATACAAGTAAAATAGTTCATTGTAAAGAAATGTTTTTTCATTTAAATACAACTAATAGTATTAAATATTCTAGTATATCTTAATATTTTAGGTACGAAATCACCACAACCGAGGTATCCGTATACGAAATTGTTCGTATCTGAATCTGACGGCCACAGAATCGGGTAATATAACTTGTAGAGCATCCAACAAGGCAAAAAGCGTATCTGCTACCAGAAAACTATTTATCCATGAAGTATCACAAGGATTTGGTATCGATCATATTCAAACGTGGTACCCTGAGCGTAGCAACGTTTCCATAAAATGTCTCGCTTCAATATATGATTACGATAATGTCACATGGAGAAGTGGTACTGGCGACAGTCTGGAGGAAAATGGTAATTATTTTTTCAAGAACGGTTTTTTCTAAATTAACATCGTAAAGAAGCATCTAATTAATGATTTCAACGAATCCATCTGTGGATTCCCACATCAAAATATATCTTTGATGTAGTAATACGTAAATACAAATTAACTTTTTTGGTTTTATATTTTTGTTCATAGTATACCATTTGTGAATGTGTTATTTGTTTTCAGTGTTTTATACCGAACGAAATTTTCTCATGTAGCAAAATTGAAAATTCACCGTATATCTTTAAGTCAAGCTGGTACATATACCTGTGTCGGACAAAAGTTTAATGGTTCGGAAGAACATCAGAGTATAACAATTGAAGTCGCAGGTATGTATGTGTGGGACTATGGATATAATGCAATTTGTAACAAAATTTGACAATCATACTTACGTCAACTCGTACACAGTAAACTGCTTTAATTTGTAACATTACACACTTCCAGCAAGACAATTAATATCTTGGTCATACAAAGTATACTTTGGATTATAATTAGTACTCGTAGTTCGAATATTCGGTTCGATCTCTAGGCGAAAATAAATAAAAGCATTTTTAACAGGGCCGCTACTAACCACACCATCGACAAAAGAATTATTAGAGATATTTTTAAATGTATCTGTTATCCAGAGCGTTTTATGTTTAATTACTCAAATCCACTCGAGAAAGTTCAATATAAATTAATATATTTATGTAATAAGAAATCATGATTTTAGGTACAAGATTGCCAACTATTATTGAACCCAAATTGATAAAGATGAAGTAGTACAGAACTTCCAACAGGTTCAATTTAGTTGTATAGCTGATGCAGTGCACCACCATCTATAAAGTGGTTTAAGGTAATTAGTAAATACACAGTGTATCACATCTTATTCTTATTTAAATCATACATAATTTCGTCCGTTTGTACAACAAGTAGTCAGATTACTGATAGAGAATATCATACCATCCTAAGTCAGTTCCTAAACGCCTTACGGCCTCGGGAATTTTTATGTAAAGACCGCCATTGGCAGCCTGAACGAAAGGTGCCTTCGGAAGTCGGAATCATCTTTTTTATTGACAGTCAGTTTCAGCATATAATCATACATCTCCTGACCAAAATGGTTAATAAAATCCTATAGTAACTTTCAATTTTCGTTTTCCCTTTGTGATTTCCTTTTGAACTCACGACCCCCAAACCAAGCAGCAATTTAAACTTAACGCTTAGACTATTAAGCACGAAAGTATACAACTCATTGCTTATCTGAGGGATTCAATAAGTTCAACTGCATGAGTACTACGATATTCCGAGTGCCGGGCTGGCGAGGCAGGCTTTGAAATTACTGGGTGCTGAGACTTAACATCATAAGGTCTAAAGTCAGCAGCTCCACTGCGATCCCTTTTTTGGGACCGCAGATATATGATAGGCATCAGTTGCCACTTACGTTCAAGTGCGCTGTATTTTTATTTGCTAACGTATTTAATATAAGAGTGGGTTCTTGCTGCAAGATTATTTGCAACAAATAGCAGTTAGAGCTAAGACTGTTTATTAGACTCTTTTGAAGTATTATTAAAAAAGATCAGTTTCATTATACATATTTTTTAACCAAACAAATTTTGTGACAAAGCAAGTAAGTAAGTTGAAAAGCAGGTAATTACTAAGTCTACGAGTTTATAAAATGTTGATAATTACAGGACGGGTCCGAAGTAGAGAATGAAGCGGAGGACATAGAAATATTAAATTACTTAAACCACAGAGTTGCCAACTCGACTGTCATTATAAACGGAATGAAGATATTACAAGGGCAAATACGAGTGTTGGCACCAGTGGGGTATGACTACTTCGAAATTTGTCACCTTACTATGAAAGGTAATTTGATGTAACAACTGAACTATTAAATAAACTTAATTTATGGGTCCAAATTTGATTAAATCATAAAGCTAAATGTGAGCTATTAACTGAATTTACTAGCTACTTATGATCTCATGCACGATAAGAAATTCATAGGTACTACATACAGTCATTATATCCACATCTGCACGGAATCGGGACAGGCCAAACAGCCCGTCAGTAGACCGCCCAGCTTATCCAGTAATTTTATTTACATCTTGTTTCTAATGATTTTCTTTAATTAGGTTCTGCTGTTTAAGCTTTAGATGTTATTCAAACAATAATCACAAAGTTGTTGAATTGCGTAATTGATTTGCCATCGAAAACTTATTTAGATGTAATAATGTATTGTAACTTATGTGTAGTGTTAATAATAAAGAAAACCTCATTCAGATCCAACACCATACAAGTACAATTTTGTCAGTCATCGCTGCTGTAATCATGGCATTATAGTGTTGGTGATATTCTCACTTGGAAAACGAAAGGAGAACAGTTCGAAGAACTGGCAGCTGGTCTTTTGTACTTTAAAGAAGGAGTCACAAAATCATTGATCCAGATTTGGGATTGATGAACAAGCCGAACTGTTGCCGTACGACGAAAAATTTGAGTTCCACGTGAGAAACTTATTCTAGGTAAAAATATATTGTCTCGTACCTATAACATAAAAATTTAAAGGTGAATTATATTCCTCCCGCGACAAATTCAAACGAAATAAATGGTGAAAAAGAACAATAACTGCTGATATTTTATTTTCTGCCAACACTGCTCGTCTCTCGAAACGATTGATGTTAGATAATTATATAACTAGTAATTTCATTAGCTGCAGTGCCATTTCCCGAAACACAGAAGGCAGGATTCCTTATTTCAGGACGATATCTGGCACTGGGGGACATCTACCTTAACAGATAGTAACATCTAAAATTTTTTTTGTGTTGCAAGTGTTTACATTATTATTTTGCGATTTATTGCATTCTGACTTAAATTGAACACGTAACTTTTATTGGAAAATTTGATCAGGAAAGCAGCTTGGTGCTGGAGCATTTGGCGTTGTTTACAAAAGCCGAACCGAGAATAATTAATGCTGAGAGACCAGCCAGTTGCTGTCAAAATGGTGAAGAAGACCGCTGACAATATGTATATTAAGGCTTGGCTATGAGCTGAAGATTAATGGTTCACTTAGGGAAGCACAGTCACATTGTCAACTTGCTGGCATGCACCAAAAATGTTGGAAAACGTGAGTCATGTGAAGTTACATGAATTGTGCTTATTAAGGATAGATAAATAAGAGTGACGGATCTTAAACGTACACATAATATCAATAATATATCATCATCTCATCAGTCTATAACGTCTTTTGCAGGTAACAGGGCTTACCGCCATATTTTAAAACAGTTTTACAATAATGAAGTGATTGCCTATTCTGTCAAAAATGCTGAGTATTACTTTAATACGTATTAAGTAATGCTGTTTTTAGACATGACGGCTTTCCTGTCTTCTGTTGGCATGTATTTTACTTAAAAAATACTTGAATAAAGAAATGCCGATCTTTATAGGCGTGAGATTGATTGGATAGTCAAAATCCAGTGCCCCAGGGACCTTCCTCAATCTGTTTAGTGGTCGTATTCTCTTCATACGTTCATTAACATTTTATAACAAAAAGGTTTTCTTAGCTTACTATTTATTTTTATCTTGTGTATCTACATAAGTGATTCATGGTTAGGTCATCGTATTGGACACATTATATATCAACGTGTCTATTGCAATTATGATTCATATGTAAAGTAAGATTGTATATACTGAGAAATGTTGTTAATTTAATAGTATCTGCCAACGACAAGTTAACTGTACAAATTCCTAAAAACCCTTCAATTTCCGCAGCCTTATTTGCCATAGATTTAAGTCATTGATGGAGGGGTGAGAGAGGGGGGTTTGTAAATGTCGATTTGTTGGATAATTGTTAGCTAGGTGTAAATATTAAGATTTCTCCAGTTACATTAGTTGATATATCATTTAACGACTTTACATTGGTACCTACACTAAAAGGAAAATTATATTATAATGTATTTATTCATTCATATTTTTCCTGTTCCTTATATTAGTGACTAACTAATTGCATTCAATTTCTAATTAGTAAAGTGAGTAATAAATGCTTTTCTTATTTCAATAGGTACTTAGAGATTCCTGCGCCTGGCATTAAAAAATGCAAGTTTTTAGTTTGATTGCCAATATAAACACATTATTATTCTGTAGAAAGCTATTGAATGCGTTCATTTTCAACATTCTTATAAATTAGAACTATACGACTAGGCGTAGGTATTGTACGTGGCCGATCGCTTTTCCCCCAAACTTATACTTGGTTACCTAGCCCCTTGCAACGCCCTAAGCCTCGTTCGTGTCGCACTCTGGACTCTTAGGCTCGTTGCATACATTTTTTGGCTGAGAGCCATCTGCGCTCGCCAATAGACTCGCCACTCCGGTGAAGTTGTGAAAGCCACCTGCGGTAAACAGCGCCAAGTCGTTCCGGATAAAAAAACGTAGGTACTTATTGTTGTGACATCTAAATAGGCTTAAAATCCCCACCAGTGGGGTCTATCGTTGTGATCCCTGTAATCGATAGGGCCCCAATTCCGTTTATTTTAAAATGTGCTAATAGGATCGTTATTGTGCTTCAGTAGTAAAATTTTGCACTCATACGTTCTGTTTTTTTTTGGTAGATTTAACTGGTAGCACCATAATACAACTCATTTTACTATTCGATTACCATTTTCAACCATTGACAATAAAGTTGTACCGGAATACCAAATTTTCAGTTGGATTGTAAAGTGTTAGTTTAGTGGTATTGAGGCTCACTTCGAGTTATTGTTAGTTACTGGGTTGCTTCACCCCAAAAATAAGTTTATATGTTGCCCTACATAGCAAAGGCCTAAGTACCGAGGTTCGAGTCCCACTTTAGGACGCTCTAACCTTTTAAACTGGTATGTCGGCCAGGAGGAACCGATAACAGATAATCTATTGTTTTTGTCGGATATATTCCATGTGCACTTTTCCGTCATATGCTAGTTGAAGCTGTATAGACATCGATCGGCAACAGAAAAATCCTTTCGAACAGAAATCATAAAACATCTTGTCTTTCACTCAGGTGAGCTAATCGTCATCGTGGAGTACTGTAAGTTCGGCAACATTCACAATTACATGCAGAAACATCGAGAAGTGTTCATCGACCAATTGACAGATAACAAAGAAAAGAATCTCGGGAAAGTGAACAGAGGCTATTCATGCAGCAGTGGAAGTAGTGGGTGAGTTTTGTATAGCTTGTTTTTTTTTTATACCTTGTGCTGTAAAGAAACTTGAAAGCTGTAATAAAATCATCATCCAAGCGTCACTAGTTACTAACTGATCTGTGGAATATGAGTTTATTATAAATGACAGTTGCCACTTAAAATAGTAGCAACCTAATGAAACCTAATTGTTTTCTACATATGAGTTGGTAGGTATAATGAAAATATTTTATTTCTAATACTTTATTTGCTGCGTGGACGTCCTTTAGTTACTTTGGCTCTTTGGGTGTAAAGCAAACCAGTTCCTTTAGGAAATCGCTGACGTTTTGTATTTATAAAAGTAACTTGTTTTTAACAAAGTTCAAATGACACATTAATATCGTGTCAATTGTCTGTTACACATAAGTAATGCCAATAAACTTTGAGTAGGTTATATTTCCTCGTTTACTTTTTGAGGCAACTGTTTACGAACCTGTAAATAAACAATAAGCATCAGGTCAAATCGTGCCTACTTTATTTAATACTTGGGTATTACATATATGGCCTACTTTATTAAATACTTCGATGTATTATAAAATCCTCAGACTCGTACATAAGCTACTTCACATTGATAAATTACGTAACAAAGATCATTCAAGGTACTTATCGAGAAGTAAGGTGAGTAAATTATAAACATATACTTATAATAGTTATGTATATAGGTATCTCATTAAAATAAAACATCATGTTATCATTATATTGTCGTTATTATGAAATAGGAAATACCAGTCGATAAGCAAATAAACCTTTGTCAAGTTCGTAGAACAACTGTTATCAAAATGTTAGTATGTTCTAATTTAATAAATATATTTTTGACATAAAATATAATGAACGAAAACAATTATATTCTTTTGAATATAATGAACTACAACAATATAGAAATTTGAAATTCTAGAGCACTCAGAGTGTCACTAAAATGATCACGAAAACTTCTAAGTCAATGCTAATTAAAAAAATTTAGGTTACTTGGCAACAAAAAGTAATTAAATTTTATATTCTTGATAATTTAATGTTTATGGTTTTACTTCCAGAGTCAATTCCGAGTACTACGGCTTCAACCATACTCAAGCAACTGATCACACTCTATTGAATACGGCTAACACAAACAGGTCGGGCAGAAAAGGTAAATAAATAATAATTTATATCTACTAACATACACATAGCGCCATCTAGCCCAATCTATGGGTAACAACGTATTAACATAATACATAGTTCTTGTAAATACCTATATTGTTGTAGACATATTATATATAAAAACATCCAGATCAATAATAACAGACATGTTGATGTACATTTGATGTCAAAGAACATTTAGCTTTCTTGGTAACAGTTAAAAATATCATTACAATAAAATTAATCAAATACTACTAGTAAAAAATAAGTATTATTTAATAAATTATTGTTTAAAAGTCTCAGCTTTGTTTATTATCTATACGTATTAGAATATACAAATAAGCCCTAATTTGAAGTTTTTAAAATGAATTCATATTTATTGGATAATGTGACCATACAATACCTTAGCAAAATTAAAACAAAACGCTAAAAAATTAAAAAGACAATCTTTAAATATATATAATAATATATATAACATATGTATGTCTGTGTAATTACCAAGCGACCATATTGGACCCTCGTTCTACTAATCAGGGACACTTCAGATTAATCTCGAACTTGTTACAGATAGGAACCCTAGTGATTTCACACATTTTCTTTAAGGTAATCTAAATATATTCGAGCTTTGTCATCTTTAATTAATCAATGCCGGCCATTCCTGATGAAGTCAAAGCATAGGTAGCTATGTAATATCTGAGTTTGTGGAATGCAATAAATAAATATTGAACTATTTCTCTTCTAAAGAGTTCATTCGTAACTAACGTGGTGATTAAAAATAATCTGTCTCAACAAGAGAAAAAACGGGAAAGTATAACAAAATTAATAATAAGTAAAAATATTTTTTTTAGAAATGTAGTAATTAGAATATATTTTATTGAAATAATTTTGCCGTTTTTATTTCAAATAATGTAAACGTTTTGCTCTGATATGTTATTTTGTGAAATATTTTTGTTGTTATTACTTATACAACAACACGGAATTTCCTTTCAATATTCGTATTCCATTTTTTAACCGACTTCAAAGAGGAGGTTACTCATTACAAAATAATATAAGTCAGTTTTTCTATTTTAACATTTACTAAAGGAAATATTTATAAAATAATTGCACATCTCAGTATGCAAGATACACTTATGATGAAGTAAAAAAATGTTTTGTTACTATTCAGATAAGGGAAACCAACAAGAGGAATTCGTGAAAGGTAAACAAGTCTTTCCTATCGCAATTTGCCTGTGATTTCATGTTACATAATCTTATCTACTTGCATGGTTGGAATCTCGCCTTTTCGATAAGACTAATGTAAAAATTCACGTTGTTTTATCGTATAGCAAAATGTTAATGCATATTATAATTAGTCGCACTTAAATTAGGGACACTAAAATACACTGGATTCCTGTAGCATTATCTTATACATTTTGTGCAATGTTTGCTTTTACGTGTAGTATCAGTAAGTTATACTTCTATAATGCAAAGATTTTTTATTCTTCTTGTCTTTCTCCATTTTGTGTATTGTATTCGTTACTTAAGTCCACACAAACTTAAGGAATTGTTCACTGCACAGCCTTAACCTTTGAGTTCAGCTTTGTTTTGTAGGCCTATGTAAATATATTCCTAAAATCTTTTATATTTTATAGGTTTTTACCTATCTTTAACGTTATCCTAATACTTCCAATCTAATAATGAACTTTTGCTTGTACATTCACATAGCAATAGCGTTTTTTTGTCCTGGAATAATACTTAGATAACATTTATTCTGAAGTAATCTGTGGTGATTGTAATTTTTTACGTAACAATATTATCTCGTTTACCATTTAAGTAAAAAATATGCAAATATGCACTTTTGCTGATCCTAGTTATGAAGATTAAGTGTAAAGTAGTCAAATTGTTCAAGGACTGAGTTTGGACTATTTAATTTCAACAATAAAGAAGGTTTGTCTTGTAATTCTAGTATCGGAGTCAGGATACATACAGCCCGAGTGGAGGTCCAACTACGAGAGTGACTACAGCTTTGACGGGCGCAATCCGCGGCCTCTTACGTCTCGGGACCTGCTTGCGTGGGCCTTCCAGATTGCAAGGGGTATGGAGTACCTTGCCAGTAGAAAGGTATGATATCAACTTAAATTCCTACAACAAAAAATAGTAATTATTACAGCTGACTAAGCTGCAAACTGGGAAAAAGAACTTTACGTCACAGATTAACTATATTAATGTGTTTGCTTTTTTGGAGCAAGAGCACCTAAATTACATGCCTACATGTAATATGAAATGCACAGTAAATCGTCTTTGTGTCATGTTGACAACAGTGATGCTATTTTCAAAATATTATATATTTTATAACAAATGACCAAAGGAGCATTAGAGGGCACTTAGTAACTAACCTTCATTTCAATATTTATCATTATAATAAAATGACTTAAAAATAGTAGCATTTCGTTCACATGAAATAAACCGTATGTTAAGTTGTATTTTCTCGACTTTACAGGTACTTCATGGAGATTTGGCAGCTAGGAATGTGTTGCTAGCAAGCGACAATATAGTCAAGATCTGCGACTTTGGACTCGCAAGAAGCATTTATAAGAACGACGAGTATCAGAAACAGGAAAATGTAAGTGTAAATGAACCACATAACTTACTTTGAATAATACTAAAATATCATTATAAATAAATTTGCCATCATTCATCAAAATAATAAGAAATCTAATCACATATTTATGTTCAAAACTGTTAGCGTACATAACCATGTGAGTTACTATAGGTATATTATGAAAGCAAATATGGATTATAGAATGTTATATCGATGTTTGTTACATTGAATACAAATTTATTTTCTGATTATCGTGTCTTTAATTACTTAAACCATTTAAACAGTTGAAACAGTCTTTTTCTTTAGCTTTTTTGCAAGTCACCTAGTCACATCACACCGTTAAGGTAATGTAATTCGTCGCTTTAAAAGCATTACAATTCGGTCATGTTAATTATTTTTATTCATGTGACTGTAAATTCACGAATACATAGAATATGCATGAGTATTAAGTGGTTTAGCAAGCGTCACTAGTGTGATTAAGTGTGAACCGATGCTTTTGTGTTATTTAACAAACACTATTACTTATGTTTTAATAGATTACTGCATTATTTTAATGATGGTCGCCTGTTTAGTTTCAAAAGCCATCTATCTATACTCGACAATTTTTGCCCGGTAAAGCTTTTATGTTCATCAGTGGCCTATATAAATAAAAAAATATTGATTTTTCTAATATGCAGACACAAAGTTTCTGGCGTTCAAAGGGTTAAAAAGATATAAAATTATTAATATTATTTATTATAATTGTTTATATTAAAAATACGTCGATGCATCAGATCGATTCAAAGTGGTTCTGTAATGAAATTGAAATATATTTCAAATTGAACAGGCAAAGTGAAGGTGCGTTACTTTTTTTGAAAAATCTCAAACTGTCTAAAAGAAAATAAATGGTTGGAGAGAATATTGTTATATGACACGTCCCCACCAAGGTGCACAACCTGGGAAAGGGTGATATGACCGTAGTCAACCACGCGGGCCCAGAGCGAATTGGTCGACGCACGACTTCACGCACAACCTTTCAATCTCTTCGCAGGAATGCACAGGTTTCCCCACGAAGGAAAATACCATGACCGTAAGAGCGTCGGATAACGTACATATAATTTCTAAAATTCGAAAACACATTGGTACGAGGCGGAATTTTAACCTGTGCCTTTCAGATCAGAAGGTCCACACCGATGAGCCACCGACGCTCTCTGAATATGATTTATAGTAATATTTTCTGGCCATGGTAAATTATGCAGTTTTAAAGAAAATCATTGAAGGCTTAAAACACAAATTATTTAAATACTATACCATACTCGTACAGACTGCAAAATTCCATCTTTTTATCTATACTAATATAGCTGAAGAGTTGTTTGTTTGTTTGTTTGAACGCGCTAATCTCAGGAACTACTGGTTCGATTTGAATAATTCTTTCAGTGTTAGATAGCTTATTTATCGAGGAAGGCTATAGGCTATATATCATCACGCTATACTAATATAGCTGAAGAGTTTGTTTGTTTGTTTGAACGCGCTAATCTCAGGAACTACTGGTTCGATCACGCTACGAGTAATAGAAGCGGAGCAGTAATGAAAAATGTTTCAAAATCGGGGGTATTTTTTCATACTTGGAGCTTCCGCTGCGTAAACGGTTAAAGTTACACAAAAGTCATGTATGAGAGTATTGTTCTCCTTTTAAAGGTCTACAAAAAAGTCCGCGACAGCATATGTCTATCTTTTAAGGTTAGCTCACTATAACATATTTTTTGCTAATAAAAAATTCTGAAATTGACCCCGAAACCTTTAAAGTTGGAGGGAGGGGAAATCCTATGTATAGTGATAAATGAAAGTACCGTGTTATCCCGAATTTAATGCGAGCGAAGCCGCGGGCAAAAGCTAGTAAGAAATAAATATCCACTTACATTCACACAACGCCATCTAGCCCCAAGTTAAGATTGAAGCCTGTATTATGGGTACTAAACAACGGATAAACACACTTATATACATTTTTTCTTGTAAATACATACATTTTATACATAGAAAACACCCAGAACATTACAAACAGACATGTTCGTGCACACAAATGTTTGTACTGGCCGGGGATCGAACCCGGAACCTTTGGTGTTGCAGTCGACCTCTCAACCGCAACACCAAATGGGTCGTCAATGTATGTTAGTTATTGATTAAAAAAGTTTATTTTAGATAGAAAAATATTTTTAGAATTGGTACGTATAATTTTGTAACGTTGAACTTTACTTAAATTGAGTTAGAAAGGGATAGCGCTATTTTTCGTATAGAGCGACAGCCCTTTCTAACTCTATTAAAAAAAGATTAACGCTCAAGTCTCGTTCTAAAATACGGGCCTTAGATCTGCCAAGCAAGTGAGCGCTTGATTATTATCTCTAAAAAGTAATAAAATCCAGACAAAGACGTGCCAAGTCTAAGGTTCCTTACTGCGATTACTTCATTATTATTATATTCAAATTCAGTTATAAGATTCAATAATAAAGTAATCGCAGTAAGGAGCCTTAGACTTGGCACGTCTTTGTCTTGATTTCATTACTTTTTAGAGATAATCAAGCAGCTCCATCGAGACTTGGCTAAATTTTTTACAGAATGTTTTTGGGATTTAATTTTCGGCATTTTATAAAATAATGGATAACGTACTGATTAAAAATACCTACTAAAAGCAATTCATCGTAAATAAACCAGCTACGCTAATTCCTTCGAATAGGTACAAAACCCGTGATCTTTATTCACATATAGGTAGCTAAATTAAATACCTACACAGTTCAGAAGCGGATTATTGGATACTAATTTTTATATAAAATTTTGATTAATTACCAAAGGATGGAATTTGTTTGGAATTAAATTTAGCTAAGTGGGTACGTGAAGTTATTTCATTTACAAATTCTTAAAACTTTGATATCAAACAAAATACATGATTAAATCCAAATATAATAACAACCTTGTCTACTGGTATAAATTTTCTACCATTTTAACCCTATTTAAACCTGGAAATTAAATTTGGTAGACATTCTGAACTTGGCCCACCCTGAGAACTTTAATTTTGACTTCAAATTCTACATAATTATTATGATAATATGAAAATGAATTTTTTTTTTCATCATTTCAGAGTCCCCTCCCGGTGAAATGGCTCGCGATAGAATGCATGACGGACAGGATTTTCTCAACTCAATCGGATGTCTGGTCATTTGGCATTGTGCTTTGGGAGTTATTCTCTTTGGCTAAGACCCCTTATCCCAATATGAATCCTCAGCATTTACTACAATGGCTTTCCAAAGGGTAAGTTTATCATAAATTACTTTAAATAAAATATAATATTCATATCATAAAAACCATTTGTCTTATCGTTATTGGTTTCGAACTTAGAAACTTGATCAAAGGTTTGGTCATAAATTCCGATGTCCATGGTCGCAGATGTTTACTTTCTACCAGACTTCTCTCACGCTTGATTGCTGTCCATTGCATAAAATCAAATAAAAGGATACGCGGAAGCAAATGGGTATTCTAATTATAGATAAAAGAAGGGTATCCGGGACTCTAATGTCAATATATACATGGATACTTCTTTGCTAAATTGTCCTGCTAAATAAAAACTGCTCAGTCAAGTCATACATGATAAAAGCTGTATTGCAAAAATAAAAAATGAATTCCCCAAGTGTAACTTGCTATCCTAGATAAATAAATATTTTGTACTAAATTAGGGGAGGCCTTCGTTCAGCAGTGGACATAATTAGGCTGTAATGATGATGATGATGAAATTATTAATGCTTTAAATCATCTGATTACAGTCACCGTTTGGAGAAGCCAACGTATGCGGATGACCGACTGTACGACGTGATGCTGCGATGTTGGGAACATAAGCCCAACGCTAGGCCGACCTTCACAAACCTACAGGAGTTATTAGGATCTTTCCTTGAAGATAATGTGAGAAATGTAAGTCACCGCATCTAGTAATGTTATATATTCTATATATTCTACTATACAGAAAAGTTCTTACGCTGCAATATTATTATTTATTAGACTATATTATTATATATTAGTGTTTTGTTAATACTTGTTACAAAAAGTAAGATGTTCCAGCGAATTCATTTTGGGATCCAAGCTAATCTCAACAGCCATCACCGTAGTACATCTATCAAATAGCGAATGAGGCTCAGGCAAGAAGCACTAGACCAGCGCGATGAAACGAAGCAACGAAACACTACAATGTTGAAAATCACTGGGTTAGGCCAAAGACCATAGGCTAATAGTCGTTGGATAAGACCTACAGTGGGAGTTATTGACAATCTGTATAAGTTTAATTTGGAACGAAGTCAGTATAGTTTAAAATCAACTGAAGTAATATTCTTCGAAATAAATAGAATAACAGACACCGTCATCTTTACTACCGCTTACTTTAGTTCTAGTGGTCAGAACGCTGCTTGATCAAGTGGTACTTTCTTTTCTTTCTTTCGAATTACTTTTTGCGTTTTGCTAGGTCAAGGGCTGTAAGTTAGTAAAAACACTATGATACCAGGGTCGTTGTGGTTCGTTCTTCGATGCCTTCAGCGAAAAATCCATTCGAAAAAGAACTAGGATTTAACAATGTCTTTGCAAAAACTTAATCCTGTTTATCGCAGATATTTATTTAATGATCATTGGATTATAATAATAATAAACCCGCTCCGAGTGACTTGCGTAGTTACTCGTGATGGTGAAATCGGTGCCGCACCTCTCGACACCCCTTGCCGCGAGCGCCCATGTTGCCCCCTGTCGCCCCACTGCAGGCGGCCGTTAGGGAGCCCATCTAGCCGCGGCGAGTCGGCACCTGTCTCTATTTTACTGTGAGACTAGCTTAATGACAGGCGTCCGTAGTCTCTCCCATAGCCCAGATATCAGTCCACAAAACCCAATTCCATAGCCAGTATCTTAGTTTTATATATTTACAATAGTCTTTACACCTGGCGGGGGTCATCATGGGTTGTATCATATTGTGCATTCCGTGATGGCATCCGCCACGTGTAACTCTTACAAAGATTAAACATTCTAAAAAAGGCCTCTGTACTGTTGGCTTCGGCCACAACGCCTTCCAAGGACCGGGCACTATTTGGCCGTGATTCTAAAGGATTTCGAAAACATACTAATATAATACAAATCCCTGTTACTTGACCAATTTCTAAAGCATCAATACACAGCAGGTTTTTATAAAGGCGGATTTTACACACATTATAAGGCAATATTTTAGTTTTCCACTTGCGTCTTGGATATCGATACCTGCACAACATAAATATTTTCTCTATTTTCAGCACTACGTAGACTTGAACTCGGCATACATGATATGAACGTTAAGCATGACGGCCAAGACTATTTGGCTATGGTCAGTGCCCCAGACTACAATAACCTGGTAACGCCGAGCCCTCACCATTATATTAATGATTAAGAAGTTTCTTCCCACCTACGCCAACGCAGGTTCCTCTAGGTGAGTTATCTTTATTTTCAAGTCAAAAATCTAACAATTAAACATAAGTCTCTACATTAAGGGTATTAATGTACATAGTTATTACACAAAATCTATATAGTCAACTTTTTAGAATACAATTTGATTAATATTAAATTGCACTGTACTTTTATGTAAGGTTGGCTTGAGTGTTTAGCAATACCTTGAAGGTAATATTTTTTCATTGTACCTAGTAATTTAATTTCTATTTTAAATTATATTTCCATGTATTATTTGCTCCTTACAGGAAAAAACTGAAACTATTTAATAATAAAAATTATGTAACTGAAGTATTATATATTTTTTTAAATGTTCGTGAATAAGGACTCAACGCAGTTTGTTTTCTTATAAAAATTAGGTTCGCAGATATATTACTATCATTGTTGACTTTCGTGTACCATGGCTT
>PQWD01005919.1:0-30367 GCA_019425675.1 Leucinodes orbonalis | reverse complement strand
CGCTTGCCCGCAGTCACGGAGGAGTTTAGTTGGTAGAAGTCCGACACAGATATGTCCATGCCCCCAGAATGGTAATAGCCAATGCAGGATTCTCCTCTTAAAAATAAGGGGCACGGTACAAGGCATTATGGCAAAATGGCACGGATCACGCGGTTTCTATGCGGATTGCTTGTACAAATGACTTCAATCTAGCATAGTGGCTGGGACGTACGGTTTGACATTCCGAAGCACGGAATACTGGAAATAATTCTTAGTGATTATTAACCGAGCATCGTCATAATGCCATCGTCTTGGACTTACTTTTTAATAGGGTGCATCCCAATTTATTTTGACGAATAATTATTTCTTTCTTCTTTTGAATAGTTGCCCTAATCGAAGGTAAACATAAAATTCGACGCTTCGCTATAGATTGATAATAATTTTAATGAAAAACACACAAAAAACATAATCTTGTTATCTTTTGTTTATTTTTAACTTCCGTTATATAAAGCAAAAAACGATGAAAGAAACTTCGGAAGTGTTCCTTTCATTGAGATAACTTTGTAAACAAATTTCAAAAATTGTTCCTTTTTACATTCAATGGTTTGCTTACTCGTCCGTTGTTGTGTACGTATTTTATGAAAAAGTAACTTTGGTGGTGTACAGAAACATGAAGGTTAACCAATTAACCGACAAAATTTTAGACAATACTGCAGCCATACAGTCCTGGGCAGGGACAGGGTCTTCTTACAATCTCCATTTCAGACAAGAGGTAAATTCTATTTTCTTTTATATTGTTTGTCCGAGCCCTATGACACATACCTACGCATACAAATTTTGACCTTAACGCGTCATAGAAATAATACAAATTCAAAAGCACGAGCACACTACTATATCATTATGACATGTAGCGAGCGACGTGATTATGAATGTAAATTTTGCTTGGTGAGCAATGATATTCTGTATAGGTAGATACGCTATCCGTGCCTCATACACGAACCGCCGAAGAGAGTAGTTTGTACTTTTTGTGTAGGTAAATGTGTTCGAAATTCGAAATATGTGTATGTTATGTGAGCAAATCACGCGAATCCATACTTTTTTACATCGTTGTTGGTGAGCAAACTTTTTGAGGTGAGGACACTTTTTGAGTGAGATGGTACATCTAGCTAGTTTATTGTTTAGCTAGGTTCACAAGTTTAAATATCTAGACTAAGGCGACCCACCAAACTGGATCGGCACAGTATGAAATGGTCCCAGACTCATTATGACACCTAGGGCACCGATATAAATATTTATATATGAAACTACTCTCGTGCGATAAAATTTTAACCTTTATAAAAGCAAAAATACCTTAACAGATAGGTGGGAAATTTAAAATGGCTTACAGCTTAAACTTTTACGTTCCGACGCAACTCGTATTTTGCTATCGTAAATTTTTATTTCAAAGTACACGCGCTTGTCCAAAGTGAGCTCTATCCCAGGTGTTACGGTTTACATTTCAACGAACGGTTGTAAGTGCGACAAATAGAATTTTCTAGGTGATACCCCGTTAACACATGTTCCCATGAGATTAAGTTTGAGCCCCACTTTTAAATAAGTACCTATACGTTTTCGTGAATTGCGTTTGATAAGAGAATGTTTTAATGTTACTGAGTACAATACATTTCAGCAAGTTTATTGTGAAAAAAATAACTTTTAGTGCTAAAAATATTGTATTAAATGTAATTTTGTTAGTGACGTTATCTCAGGAGGCCCCGCCAGAATAACAGTGCTGCTACGGCGTTTGCGTCGCAGTGGCTTATGCTGAGGCGGGACCTTTTGTCCGTGTCTTTGTTTTGTTTTCAATTGTTTTTATTTTATTGTATCAATGTAAATAATTATTTTATTGTCTTATATGTTTGTTTGTCCTATTGCAACTGTTTTCGTGTATTTCTTTTTTTGTGCACGGTCAATAAATGTTTTTTCTTTCTTTCTTTCTTTCTAAATTTATTGAATGAGAAAACAAAACCACATTTTTAACCATTTTTTTTAAGTTACTAATTGGCAGTTTCCCTAGCTATGATGCCCCCTCTTCAAAACAGAAGTTTATAACACTGTTATGTATGTACGCATTCTGTTATGTTATGTTATACTGTTATGATATTCTTTATATATAAAGGTAGATACGCCATCCGTGCCACAAAAACGAACCGCCAAAGAGAATACTGATTGTAGGCTTTTGTTTAGGTAAATGTACGCTCATTCGAAATATGTGTATGTTTGCTGTCGCTGCATTCGGAACACTTTTTTCGATTGTTATGTGAGCATATCACGAATCTATACTTTTATACATCATTTTATGTACGGAACAATATTTTGCATTGAATATTCTCGTACTTATCTAGACGACTCAATATCGACTATCCAGTCTGCTAGTAAATGCTTTGCGGTCAATCAGACCGACGGGTGCTCACGCCTGTCGCATATCAATGACGTGATTAGTGGCAGGTTATGGCAATTCAGTAGAGGATTAAGGCCTTACACGTGATCGATTCATCAGTGAAACGTGGCCGACAATGATTTACTGCATCAGTATATGATATCCACTGACATTTACACAGCCTCAAGTTAAGCGTGAAGCCTGTATTATGGTACTAAACAACGGATAAACATACTTATATATTTTTTAATAAATACATACATATTATACATAGAAAACACCCAGACAAACAAACAGACATGTTCATGCTCACAAATGATTGTACTGCCCGGGGATCGAACCCGGAACCCTTGGTGTAGCAGCCGACGTCTCAACCGCTACACCAAATGGGTCGTCATCAGTGGTTATGTATGCTTTAGTGAATGAAACATTGTGTGTTGTAGGGGAAAATTTTATGACGTTAAAAGCTGTGACAAATCTGGGGGCACGGTAGCGCCCCCGCCAAGACGAGCCAAGCGAAGCGCGACGGCTACCGACGTGAAGGTGGTGCGAATATTTAGTTTCTAATCTGAAGTAAGTAACGAAACAGCCAAGACACATTGACTGATATGTAGAACTTGTTGAGTAGAGTTAGGCCGTTTAGATTCAGAACATTGGCTCTACATGAGATCTAATATCTTTAATATTTATCTCATTTAAACACAACCGCATCATGATTGCAGCCTAATGTGTCCACTGCCGAATGAAGTTCCCTAATGATTTCCACGCGGATCGATCACTAGCAGTTGACAACCATTTGCTACCCGCCACCTTAACCAGGTCATCCGTCCATCTGGTTGGGGGTCGGCCTAACAAAACGCGTGTATGACACATTCTTCCAGTATTTTCATGATTGTGATTCCAGATGATGATAACTTTCTTACGGATTTCCTCATACCCATCCGATTCGAGTAAGGAAACACCAAACTGCCTTCTCCATAGCTCCTTCGACAACCTTGAGCCAATTAGGTAAGCCCTTAGAGAGCGACCTCGTTTATTATTCCCTTTATATCTATTCAACAGGAACCATCCAATCGGGTGTCAGAAGTCTAATACTCTAGTGGCTCAATTAGGGAGGATTGTGCAAAGGATAAAATAAGGATGAAATGAGTATCGATGTTTCGGGAGAGGACTAACGTTCACACAGCGCCATCTAGCCCCTAAGACTGAAGCCTGTATTATGGTTACTCAACAACATACTTATAATCTTTTTTTCTGATTTTTTTTTGTGAATACATACATATTATACATAGAAAACACCCAGACTATTAGAAACAGACATGTTAATGCACACAAATGTTTGAACTGCCCGGGGATCGAACGTGGAACCCTTGGTGTTGCAGTCGACGTCTCAACCGCAACACCAAATGGGTCGTCAAATGAATAAAGATGTGTGGTCTGGCAGTTTGTAATTAATGCTACGCTATTTTTTTGTATCACTAGCATTTTCATTGTAGGTTTTAAGCTATATATCTTAATGTTGCGACCAAAATTACTTCGACGTAATTTAATTTACACAAAAGTACTGTAAAACATATTCTTATAAAAACTTCTTAATTGAGAAATTACGAGTTCTAAGTCGCAAACAACAGCTAGTATTCAATAAATCACCGCCCTACGTCATTTATTGAGTTTTTAAAGCTTTAAATTCTTTGTAACGACCTAATCTATAACACCTGCCTTCAAATCTTCAAAGTTCTTAATCTGTAAAACTTATCGCAATAAAACTTATTAAATTCATCAAATGCTTTCAACTTAGCGCTGTAACTGTAAATATTAAATATTCGTGTTACAGAGTTGGCTAATTTGATCCACCCGCTTCTCTAATGAATCTCATTTCATACAGTCGCCGACTCCGAAGGTAATTCATTCCTTGTTCTGCCTTTAACTAAATAATATGATTCACCAAACAAACCTTGTGGTTAAATGTAATCTAGTAGTCCGTATTTTTTATTGATACAATTTATAAGTATATATAAATATAAGTATTTATAAATTAATAGAATTGTGGAGCGTGTAGGCATTACAAAAAAAAACATTTGAATTTGCTATTTTTTTTTAAATGCCCCTGTGTTATCTGCTTAGCGAACCATGCAAGTAACCGTTTTTATTAAAATAATAATAAAAGTTCGTAAAGTTAAAGTGTACAGGGGCGAATGTTTGTGCTGATTGAATTTGTTAACAGTCTGACTTATCAACTACCTAGGTTTTAACTTTAGGCGATCTTTTGCATTAAATGTTCGTGAAAACAGTTTCATTAATGTAAACTTTCTGGTTTGAAGCATTAGAAAATGCTACTTGTACTTTTAAAATAAATTACATGGTTATTTTAACAATTGAAGAAAAAATAGTCAAATTAAAAAATATATTGCAGAAAAATAGAAGGTATTTCAAATATCGAAATGCTTGTTCCTAGTATCGAACATTTTTTTAATTTTCGCCTCGTCGACATTTGCGACAATCCACGTAATTGCTCGTACACACAGTAGCGTTTCTCCGCCCACATACAAAACGCTGACTAGAAACAATGATGTAAAAAAGTATGGATTCGTGATATGCTCACAAAACAATCGAAAAATGTGTTCCGAATGCAGTGACAGCACACATACACATATTTCTAATTTCGAACACATTTACCTAAACAAAAGAGTACAAACTGTACTCTCTTCGGCGGTTCGTTTTGGAGGCACGGGTGGCGTATCTACTTTATATATACAGAATATCATTGACTAAAAAGCTTAGTTTTAAATTCGTACAACCCAAACGACAGACACGTTCCATTACGTTTATTAAATTACAATCAATTCAGCTGTGTACACCGGCCGGCTCGCGCTGTTTGGCTAACGATTTTGAATAGAGGTTAATATTATCAACGAAGACGATAACCCTCTTGGAGTATTGCAATGTTGTAGGTTAGTTGGGCTCCCGATTTTAATTAAAATATTTAGCGTGTTTCTGTTATAAACGATACATAGTTATTTAGCGGGAACAAAGTTTGAACTTATTAAACTAGCAACACGCTCCGTGATCATTTCGGTTTTCATAGAAATTTTCTAGCCCTTATTCATTAAAAATTTGTTGGGATGTTTGACCCGTAACTTTCGGTGATTGATATTTATTTGTATTTTATGTACGAATGATGAAAGAGGTAAACTCGGTAGTGGTTTTTTGTGAGAATGTGTTTCTGAATCAATTCTTTGATTCTTTATTTGTTTACTCAATGACACTTTCAATTTTTTTATTTTTAATCAAAATAAGATTTCATTTTATACTCGATGTATTTGTTTTGTATAATGATTTCATGATATTAATCATCTTAAGTTTTACTCATACCTTACAGTGACTTATAATTATTATTGCTCCTTCGGAACTACAAGTAAAATACTTCTGAAAAAGTTTTTACTAAATATTATTATGAATCGTTGACCGGAATGGACGTCACGTTTTGCGGGCACGGATTAACAAATGCAGCACTGCAACGGAAGGTCCTTGTTTTAAACAGCAAAATATGTAAGGGAAGATTTTACATTAAGTTGCGTTATGTAAATTTACGGCGTAATAATATTCCCTGGTATCCTGGCAAGAACAAGGACTCGCAAAGCTATGGGCAGATTGGGGCGTAAGTAAGTAATGCCATCTGCGGTTAACAGCAGTAGTCAGTTTGAAAAAAAAAATAAAGCATTTTGTTGTTGCCTGGTAAACATTTACAATACAAGGACGTGAAGGGGTATTTGTCGAACTAGTGATGTAACTTTTTAATTTTTAAAATATCCTTGGTACTTGGCAACCAAAGAACCAGGAACTCTTTTCGTTCATGTTTTACTGGGATGATGAAATGTAATGAACTGATGATGATGATTCATGAGTCAGATGCATAGAAGTAATTACAGATAATAATAATAAATATCCACTGACATTCACACAGCGCCATCTGGCCCCAAGATAAGCGTGAAGCCTGTATTATAGGT
Source organism: Leucinodes orbonalis (assembly GCA_019425675.1). NCBI lineage: Eukaryota > Metazoa > Arthropoda > Insecta > Lepidoptera > Crambidae > Leucinodes > Leucinodes orbonalis. The sequence continues at coordinate 23,962 of PQWD01005919.1, read as the reverse complement.
ACTAAACAACGGATAAACATACTTATATTATTTTTTTTGTAAATTCATACATATTATACATAAAAAACATCCTGGAGATAGTGGCAGATGATCCGTATGCATCTATGGTAAGGCACTTCATGTAAACGATTATAAAAGGCCCTTCTAGGTTTCACGGGGAACCATTTGGATGCATAGCGCTAACAAAAAAAATCAGACGTAAAAGCCTTGCTTTTTCTAATATATTCTACAATACATTTTTAGATTCGATCATTCAAATTTTATCTAAATAATATCAGTTTATTTTATGATTTTTTTCACTAATATATAAATGTTGTTATCGAGACATAATAAATTTGAATATATGAATTGTATTTATACTGTGCAATCGTAATTAAAAGTGAACTATAATGTTAGGCCTTACTTTGCTGAAGTCCAACGTATTATACGCATGATCAGAGGCAATATGGACGCGCAGTTAGCCTGCAGAGTGCCGGAAGCGTTCCCTAATGTACATATCCATGGAATAGAGCACCGATTTCCTTACTGCTCACTTCGGATATGGCCAGCATTTGCACACACTTTGTCAAACAATGTCCGAATGGTCACTGAGAAATGTGTTCACATAGTCATCTCTACAAAGTATAAAACAAAGTCGTTTCTCTGTCCCCATATCCCTTGTATTAAATGGTTCTTTAAGTTTAAATATCATTTATTAGTAGATTAAATCTCAGTGTTACAATATGACAGTTTCCCGCGCGTAATGCTAATGTCAAGAGAGAGATATTAGTGACTTGACATTTCTCTTCAATTGATTAGTGATGGGTAGCGTTGGTCGTGTTTTTTCCGTCGAACACTATGTATGCTTAAATCTTTCAAAGTACGCAACGGGTTTTGATGCAGTTTTTTTTATAGATAAACTGATTTAAGAGGAAAGTGTATGTGTATAATAACATCCATTAAATAGTGGAGAAACACTGTTATTTTTAAGGTTTCTTATGTGATATCGTAAACTTTTGTCAAGTATACGAATGTCAAGCAATTACTCCATATTGGAATAGCGTTTATAATTTTTGCTTTAGTATAATTTGTGCATCAAATTCTATGGCCAATTACGGAGGTTACAATTACTGTTCTAGATACGTCTGAGCATTTAATACAATTCTGCCAAGTGCGAGTCGCGCATGCAGGGTTCCGTAATGTTATTTATGAAAAAATACGGCAAAGAGGTAAACGAACATACATATAACATACGGTTCACCTGATGGTTAGTGACATCGCTTATGAACATTTGCAAGACCTGAAGTCTCAGAAAATGCCGGCACTTTAAAAGAGTATACGCTCTTTTTTGAAGGACGGCAGGTCTTATCGCTCCGGAAATGTATCCTGTGGAAGTTCATTCCACTGTTTTATCGTACGTCACAGAAAATGACGACAAACACAATAGAAGGTACTACTGTAGCTAGTAAAATTACTGGGCAAAATCATTTCGGGTGACGATCAATAGTTTTTCTTTCCTTCAATACGGCATTTCCCATTGTAATGCTTATTTGTTTACGATCGCCCGTTCGTTCACTTCATTATTATTTTAAAAACCTAAGGCTTGTATTCTGAAACGAGACTCAAGCGTTGTTCTTTACTTAAATAGAGTAGGAAAGGGATGCCGCTCTGTATCGTATATAGCGCTATCCCTTCTAACGCATTTAAGTAGAAATCAGCGCTTGGTTCTCGTTTCAGAATACGGGCCTTAGTTTCCGTTTCTAGTTTTTATTTTTACGAATGCAACAAGAATATATATATTTATTTTAGTTTTAAACTGTCTATACTAATACAGTCTAGAGACATACATTTCGCTCTTAAGTTTCATTTACGATTTTGTATGGAACTCTAATAAAAACCAAGTTAACGAGTTCTGGTTAATTTACAAAGGCATTTTTCGTCATGGAAAACTATTTGTCCAATAAAATACCGTGGGAACGCTACTCAAGTGGAAATCTAAATGCCGATGGAGCGATAATGGCGCGTTTAAACCATGTTTGGGGGTAGCTCACAAATATGGCAACTGATAAAATCTCGCGATAGGTTCTTACGCGCGTTTATGTATTATTTCATTATAACTTAAATGTATTCAACGATATTTAACGTGTTTTTAGATTTTATGTGTTAAGTCTCTTATTTTTTCGGATGAACTTTTCGCTGTTGGCCGCAGATGGCCTTTAAAGCTTCACCGGGCGAGTGGCGAGCGCAAATGACTCTCAGCCTTAGAAAATGCTTCGAGGCTAAAGGCGTCCTGGAGTGCGACTCCAACTTTAGCCTAGGGTTGGAGTCGTACGTTACAGGGAGGGCTGTGTAACCTAGTATAATTTTGGAGAGAAAAACTACCTAATTTGAATAGGGACTGATCAAACCTAGAGAGATTCGCGAAGTTGGCCCCGACTGCGGTGACAAAACCTCGGTAGTATAGTTTTGCATGATGTGGACATATTTGACATTGCAAATGATTTTTCTGGTCCCATATCTTACCTGACGTCCTTTTTCTAGTAGTAGGTGGGTAAGTAAATTCATGCTCTTTGTGACCTTTGCTGTGAGATTCTAACTTTAAAGCTGTATAGGCTGTAGTCATCCATGCAGGCCCAGCGCAGATTGGTCGTCTTCACGCTCAACCTTTGAAGCTTCCCAGGCGTACGCAGGCTTACTCACAATATAATCCTTTACCGTAAGCGCATCGGATAAACGCTAAGCACACGAGTAGTTATAGGAAGATTGGACCGCAACCCACAACGGGTATCTAAGAGGATTGGAGAGTGTTATAACTACCATCCTATATAGATAGATATAGATAAAATTCTTTATTTCACACACACATTTACAGAATTTTTCAGTAATAAACAAAAACATAATGCAATTTAGGCGGTCTTATCGCTAGAAGCGATTTCTTCCAGACAACCTCACAGGCACAGAAAATAAAATACAAGAAAGGGCAAGATTGTGCAAAGTTATATATCTAAATTCTACGTATAAAGAAATACATATAAACCTATAATATATATAATATAATACTTTAATGACTTATAATATATACATAATATTATAGCATATATATACATATATATAAATATAGGTCAGTAGCCAAAACCGATGGCTGCGAAGTACATCTATCTATTCTCACTATCAGGTTATTCAGCTTGCATTGTCTTAACTGAACTGGGAAATATAGCACAAAGTAACTTTCACTACGCGGTCTCCTCGAACCCAGGTCTCGGTATCGAACCCATGAACACAGGATTATGCACCGATCTAACCCAACGCAACAATCACTAGACCACGGAGGCAGCTACATAGCCAAAAGCATACCTAGTATAGCAAGGAGAAACACAAAATAAGGTGTTACAAACACCCCTCATCAAACAAGATAATATTTCCTACTTTTAATTAAGTGATATTTAACGCGTATTTGGATTACGCGACATAAAGAGCGTCTGCTAAATTCATTAATTATCTGTCACGCCTAGTACGTAGGAGTGATTAATGGTATGCCCTAAGTGCCTACGTGAAAGCCCCAAAATCCAACGTTAATATTCATGAGTCGATCTATGGGCAAATGAAAATGCTGACGGGTTTAATTAACATATTTCCGAGCGCGTCACTGGGATGCAATTCCCTGTAGGTTCGCTCAGTCTCTATCCGCGTGGTTACGCGATAAAAGTAGATGGCGTGTGTTGGCCGCTTTTCTCCCCAAACGTATACTACCAGAGCGTCGGATAACGTACATATATTTTCGAAAATTCGAAAACACACTGTTACGTGTCGGTGTCCGACGCTCATACGGTGAAGGAAAACATCGTGAGGAAACCTTCATGCACGCCTGCGAAGAGATTCGAAGGTTGTGTGTGAAGTCGTCCAATCCGCACTGGGCCCGCGTGGACGACTAAGGCCTAATCACCCTATACGGGTAGGCTCGTGCCCCTCGGTGGGGATGTTTAATGAGCTGATGATGATGTATACTACCTAGCCAATTAGTAGGTATATTTAGCCAAACTTAAGTAGTTAGTAGAAACCGATGTCATGACTTGCTATTAGAAACATGGAACTTAAAAAACAATATCCTCTTCAACCTTTCGCAGTCCACTGCTGAACATAGGTCGTCTCCATTTTGTGCGAGATATCACGGTCTTCCGCTTCTCTCATCCAAAAAAAACTTTATTTTATAATAAATACATTTCCTTAACAACTATTTTGCTAAAACACATTTCAAACTACAGTAGCTCATTAATAACGTAAGTGCATTAAAGTAACCAGCAAAGCTCACAGCAGTTAAAAAGGGAAGCCCAACTAATGGATGAGACGCAACAAACTTGTAACCATTAATTCAGATCCATCTAGCGAAGTTCGGTAGCTATACTTCTAATGAACGTACACATCGTGTGGTCACGTATACGCCAAGTCCACAAAAATAAGGAATAAATGTACCTTAATTCTTGGCTTCAGAAATAAGTCATTTTGACAGATCGATAAAAAAGTATCTCAATTGACTTGTCAGTTGACAACCCTATTAAACAACTCTAGACATCCAATATAACTTGAGCTATATCTCGTTTGCCTCAAGCCACATTTAATATTTCTCTTTATCCGACGGGAATCTGAAAAAATGTGGTGTAAGTTGTTCTTTCGTAATTGGGCGCGGTGTCGGTACGCAACCACAACTCTTAATTAAATAACCTCTGCGGGCTACTCTTCCACTTTATACTTATTTTAATGTCATAACCGACAGGGTTGTACATTATTTTAAAACATTCATGTCGCCGATCAAAGGAGCTTTTTTATACAGAATTTGGTTTTATTATAATACTTATAAAAAAATATAAGTAAATTCAAATATATATATATATAAATTTGAAAACGTGTATATATATATATATATATATATATATATATATATATATATATATATATATATATATATATATATATATATATATATATATATATATATATATATATATACGTATATCTATACTAAATATAAAGCTGAAGAGTTTGTTTGTTTGTTTGTTTGAACGCGCTAATCTCAGGAACTACTAGTTCGATTTGAAAAATTCTTTCAGTGTTAGATAGCTTATTTATCGAGGAAGGCTATAGGCTATATATCATCACGCTACAAGTAATAGAAGCGGAGCAGCAATGAAGAATGTTTCAAAATCGGGGGTATTTTTTCATACTTGGAGCTTCCGCTGCGTACGCTGCGTAAACGGTTAGTTACACAAAAGTCATGTATGAGAGTATTGTTCTGCTTTTAATGTCTACAAAAAAGTCCAGGACAGCATATGTCTATCTTTTAAGGTTAGCTCACTATAACATATTTTTTGCTAAAAAAAATTCTGAAATTGTCCCCGAAACCTTCAAAGTTGGAGGGAGGGGAAATCGTATGTATAGTGATAAATGCAAGTACCGTGTTATCCAGAATTTATTGCGAGCGAAGCCGTGGGCAAAAGCTAGTATACGTATATAGATATATGCTGATGGTCTTGTTCATATAATGTTTCAAAATTTTTTTGCATTTTTACTTGTAAGAATTTTTTTAAAAACAGCACAGATACATTATATCGATTACAATAGACAAAGACAAACTCGTGGGGGTTACCGCAATCTCTAAATACAGTATTACTATAATGTACAATTGTACGTTAGCATTTTTGTAACAGAAAAGGTGAAGTAATATTATTGTTACACTATTTTAGGAGATGGCGGTAAGCTCCCTGTTTGTGTATTCATCAGCTCATTAAAAGTCCCCACCTAGGGGAAGAGCCTACCCGTATAGTGTGATTAGGCCTTAGTCATCCACGCGGGCCCAGTGCGGGTTGTACGACTTCACGCACAACCTTTGAATCTCTTCGTAGGCGTGAGGCTGATGATTTTTGAATAAAAAAAAGATGACATATATATGTATATATGCAGATGAATAAAGGCCTGCTAACGTAACCCAGTAACCTCTAGTAATAAACCGCTTGTGACTAATACTTCAATGGCGATTTTCATTGTTTTCGGCTTTCCATAACCACTTTATTGGCCGTTTTGTACACTTTTATGAATCGTAAAGTAAGCATAATGCAAGTTAACACCGCTACATTTTAGGCTATCGTGTGCTTTAAATGTTATTGTACCTTGTAAGAATAGATATCTACAGTTCTCGAGTCAAACTCTTTGAAGTCAAATTATATTTCAAACGTTCTACATAAGCGTAATTGGAATTGTTCTCTTAAACGTGAAAAAAACGCAAGATTTCATTTCGAAACATAAATTTTCTTTATTCAAATAATACTTTTACAGATACTTTTTAATCGTTAATATTATTCTTTATATTTTTATGACTATCACCGGTTCGGAAAATGTAGGATCATCGAGAAGAGTCTGAAAAAAGTCGATAGTCACTCTTTTAAACTTTGTATACCTAAAAAAAGAAATTTGTAAGAATGCAGGAACAGGTGGCTCAGCTATGAGGTATTGGCGGTCAGCCAATTTGCACCAGATGAATGGGTTTAAGGCTGAGAGCCATCTTCGCACGCCAATTTCCCGGTGAAGCTGTAAAGGCCATCTGCGGCCAACAGCAGTAGTCAGTTCGAAAAAAAAGTCTCGGGTGACGGGCGGAGAGCAGTGTTGACGGAAAAAAATGATTCTACCTGTCATGGTCAGGCGTAGTATTTACCACCAGGTAAACGTACTGACCGTCCCGTTCACGACATAAAAAAACTGTTATTAAACATGGGTCAACTAATTGAGCGGATAATCCCTTTGATGCCAATTCAGCAAAATTTCTATTCAACAAACACCACGTCAAGTAAATCCGTTCAGTGACTTATCCAGGCAAATTAGTTACCGCTAATCAGGTCCACAATGGTCCTCGGGGACAGGGTTGCCTTTATAGGAAAATAAATCGGGACGATCGTATATCCGTCAGTGACGTTCGAGTTATATATTATATATATTCGGACGCATGTAACAGTCTGAGAAAATTTAACTTTGTTTGTTTTTATAATATAAATCTAATAATCAATGAAATAATATTTTTTTCCATACGCTTTCCTATTTGTTACGAGCCGATTTAAATATTTCTACATCAAGTTTGTTATTAATTATGTTATTTGATTGATCGTATCGCATATTATTTAAAATCGGGACAAAATCGATAGGATGTCGGGACACGGGACGATGCCTCCGAAATCAGGACTGTCCCGGCAAAATCGGGACGGGTGGCAACTCTGCCCGGGGAGACAACTGGTGACCGCTAATGACAACTAATTAGTTACGATCACTCACAACTTGGCGCAAGTGGCTCAGGTAATAGACAGTTCATTCGGACCAATGACAGCTAAGTTGCAGTCCACTAACTAAAACGCCGTTTCACGAGCTCAATTTTTAGTTCGGCTGATGAGTAATATAAATTGTGCATGATTATACACACTATTCGCTTAGATTAACAACTAACTAGATACACGATCTCGCTCAAAGTGTCCGCGGCAAAACTTTGCCCATCGCGTCAGATAGGCAGATTTTTTATTTATAATCTCGTCGCTATATGTCATAGTGACGTAGTAGTATGCTCGTGCTTTTGATTTTGTACCCTTTTAATGACGCGTTAAGGTCAAACTTATTGAATAATTTTATGTCATAAATATAACAATAAGTCAACATATGTGTCAAGAGGCACGGACATTTTTTGGTTAATATTTCTTCGTGCATGATGACTAACTGATGTTTCAAAGGCAAATCCTTTTATAGTATCTTTATGGTGGTGGACATAGATAGCAATATAAGAGTCGCCTTGATCGAAGTTGATTTCGTTTAAACAGGGTTTTTCAGTTTTGTATAGAAAAATGTACTTGTCAGTTAACGGCGTTTTAGCTAGTGGATTGTAGTAAGCAAGTCCGATTTACGCCAGCTCTATTATATACTAGCGGAACCTTATTTGTGGATGTGTGATGCGGTGTTTTCTTGTCTTGTTCCTCCGAGGTTTCCTTCGAATATCCATACGAATATTTTTATTGTGAAAGTATTTCTGTCCGTCTTTCACGGCAAAACGGAAAGACGAAGTGTTTAAAAAAACTGCTGGTTGAATGTGGAAGTACCCGTTTTTTAAAGTAAATATAGCTGATATTTTGTCGAATTCTGTTAGAATTTCCCTAAAATTGGGGGTGAAGGTTTATATTGTACTTCGGACGTAACTTGGACGTTTGCCGGTCGGATTATGAAAGCTCGGCACTATGTTATTGTTTCCTTTGCCAAATATGTAATAGATTTTAAATATTGTGTATGTAATTAAATATGGAGCAATCCGCAATTTTTAAAGGCAAACACCCTAAAATTTACATGCGGTCTATTTGTCACTAGCATGAAATAAAACTTGCATCATTTGGGGATGGGGAACCGTTTAACCCCGAATTTTAGGCGAGCAAAGCCGCGGGCAAAATTTAGTTTTATATAAGTAATTACTTATGCAACATTTGTAGTTAATAAAACCATTGTTTTATCGAGTTTTATTTCAAAACGACATCAGGGTGTGAGCCTCTCGTAATAGCTAGCGAGTTCGTTTGATTGACTATCAAGGAGGGAACTAATTTTTTTCGTAAAGGCACGTTAATCAGTTGGTCTAGGCTAAGTAAGTTAGTAGTCATTAACACCCACTTATCATCATTTGGCCTACGTGATATGTCCGTAGGCAATATTAAAAAATTGGCCCAAGTGCGAGTCGTACTCGCCCGTGAGGTGTTCCGTAAGAGCAAGTTATATGAAATAAAATATATTTTTTTAGTTGGCTTCATTTTATTACTTATACTACTTAAACCTTTTTCCCATAATTAAGCTTTAGGTACTATGATTTATTATGTTTAAATAGTTGTTCACCGTTTATGACACATAAAAAAACTGCTTACTAGATATCGTTCAATCAAATTCATAAAAAGTAGTCTGGAATCAGTCACCGAGACTGTAAATCGAACCCGGAACCCCTGGTGTAGTAGCCGCCAATATATATCTGTGCCGATAATGATGTATGTTTTATAAATAACAAATGACTTCAAATATTGCAAATTCATTTTTAAGTGCGCGAGATTTATTTTCTTTTAGGCCAAAAATTATGTCAATATGACATATATTTTTTAATGTATTTAATGGAAATTATTCCGAAATAAATATGTTTTATGTTATTTATTTAACGATCTTAAAAATCACATGGTAAAAACATTTTTTGTTGTTTCAATACATCATCATTTTAAATAAACGGCACATTCAAAAGAGGTGCTTGAAAATAATTTCGGGGCATTTCCTGTTAACTTAAGCTACCAATTAATCTGTCGTTTGAATTTCTTAATTCGTGTGGGAGTGTTTTTTTTTTCAAAGAAAATGTTTTTCTTTTTCGTGTTCTTATTTTTTTCACTCTGTTTTGACCCGGGTATTTGTCTTAATATTTTTTTAATTTTGTATTGTTAACAAAAAAATTAAGTGGAAAGAACGTTAGAAAAATATATTTGTCTGCAGACTTAAATCCATTTTATTTGAGGGATTTTTCCGTATAATGGAGACCCATCCATGTGATAATACGGACGATCCATCTGGTTTTTTTTTTTATTAAACAGGAGGCAAACGAGCATACGGTTCACCTATATATTACAGACTAATGCTTAGTTTGCCTTGTTCCTTATATAGCCCATATGGCGGTATGTAAATGTCGATGGATATTTATTTAATGAAACCAACAATTAATCTGATACTATTGAAGTACCTAAACCGAGTCGACAAAGGAACAACCCCAATATACAATGGATAGTTTTACAATAAATTAATTAGAGTGAAGTCGCATTGCGTTATCCGACAAACGCCGACGACAATTTAATCGTCCATGCGACGCTGGTCGTCTACAATTGGCTCGATAAATAATTTCAGGCCGTTTCCATTACATTATATATCTGTGGACTACTTGTAAGCGGGCTCCCTTTTATGCCGTTTACACCGCGCGTAGTAGAGCAAAGTAGGTATAAAATAAATTTTGTGTTCTTATAAAAATACGGAAATCTATGCTAGGTTTGCGCTGTGAAAAATATATCAGATCTCATGTAGGTAGAGCCATGCCATTTACTGATATGTAAAATTTGTCGAAGCAAGGGTTTGTAGAGTCATTTTCGTGTAGATTCAGATGCTTGACTCTACAAGAGAACTGATATCATTATCGAATTTTAAGTTTAAGCTTTGTTTTAGCAGTGGACATTTAAAGCTGTCATGATGATGAGATGTTTAGTAAGCCCGATAAATATTTGGTATTTGTGGTCAAAATGTACAGGACGTACTGACCATATGCTCACCTGATGGTAAGTGAAACGCCTGACCATAGACAGTTATTATTCACCATCAATGCCGCATAGCAACACAGCACTGCTATTGTCGACCGAGACAACAGATATTAGCTTTCATTTTGTGGTGTATACCAACTTTAATGGGACGATATTTGGCGCTGCAGTGGCACCTAGACGACTTAGTGCTGAATCTACCACCTAGTAGAAAAAAAAAGTTATTTTAAGAGTAAAAATGTTTTGTAAAACGTGTCGCGATCGTGTCGTGGTCGTCCCGTCGGCGTGTAACCGTCCCGTACACCTGTTGCGGCGCGCGCAGATCGACCCGCGCGTGCAGCGCCCGCGAATGTGGGTCGCCGGGCTCGGAAGTGACCCCGGTTGGCGAACTTGACCTACGGCTGAACACGTTTTTGTGTGCGCCCACGGTTTTGCGCAACCCTTTGACAGTTTTGTTTTTTTTACATCGTCAGTGTAGATAAGTGGCCAGGCAATTATGTCATAGATAAAAGATAGATAGTTTTTATGCGGAACTACAGTCCTCCCATGCCGGCTGAATATTCGAACTTCAAAATTTAAAATACGCCATAAAATAATTATAATATATATAAAAAAAATATAAACGTGCGAATGGCAACGTATTGGTGATTGCATTTTAAGGAAAATATGCTTTGAGAAACTTTTACTAGCTAAATTATATGTATTAATTTAGTTAAATACAACAACGGAAACAACAAATCATAAAAATATGAATAGCAAAATTAATATAAAACATAATATTAACAGTTTAACCACCGCGCGGTTGCATATATTCAACAGACAATAGTTTTTCTGGTATCTGGAAACCCGGCGTTTTATCGGTTTGTTTGAAAGAGATGTAATTTATAAATAATACTCGCTTACTCTAACAGCCAGGAGAAGGCTAAAGACTAGGCCTCCTCACGAAAGTGTAGTTTTCCATGATCATCACGCTTGGCAGGCGAGAAGGAGATAAGCACTCAGCAAGACCTACCTTTGAAGGATTTGGTTCCTTTCTCTATGAATGTTTTGTTTTCAACGCACGGAACTGTAACCATTGCAGGGTGAGAATAATACATATAAAAAATATGATTCTTTTTAAAATAAAATATACTTAATTCAGCATCATAAAAAAGCTGTTATCACGTAATGTAACTGAAATAATGAAACTACGACAGAACCGGACATTTAGGGTCCCAGCTGGCGAGTTAACCCGCAAATGTCGCCAGTAACAGGGGACAGATTTAACCCTGCTCAAGCCCGTTGTTTGAACTTGACCTCGCCTAAAAGCTTGAGTTCTACTTATTGTCCAATTTCTAATACTATTGTATACTGTAATTTTACCTGAGGGAGACCGCTTATAAGATTCTATGATTAGGTACCTATCATGTGGTGTAATGGGTAACACGTCGGCTATTACTCCAAGGGTTCCGGGTTCGATACCCGGGCAGTACAAACAACCCCTTTTTCAAAATACATACATAGTATTCATAGAAACACCCGGATCAATAGAAACAGATCATGCCTGTACCATGCATACAAATGTTTGTACTGTCCGGGATCGAACCCGGAACCCAGGCTTTTGTAACCAACGTTCACCATTACACCACTCGCATCGTTGTTATTCTTAACTAATCGATTATATACTTCTCGCGAATATATTTTCAGAAAAACTAGGCTATAATTGCACGTCGTAGAAATTGCAGGTTCAACTAATCTGTACTAAACTCCAGTATAATAATATCGGCTTGAACTACTGCGCCTTGCTTGCACAAGGTGTAATTATGCAAAACACTGGAGGAAGAATGTAGGCCGCGGGGGAGGTGCAGCGCCGTATATATAAAATACCTAGACGCGTATTTTTTCTCTATGGAATTGTTTTCTCTATGAATTTGCTAATATCAAATGAGCGACCAACAGCGGTGTTTCCTGACAAAGTAAACAAAGTAATAGTATGTAAGAGGACACCAGGGGTTCCAGGTTCGATCCCCGGGCATTACACACATTTGTGTGTATGAACATGTTTGTATTGGTCTGGGTGTTTTCTATTTGTAATATGTATTTACAAAAAAATACTCCATGTATGAGAGCGTCGGTGGCTCAATGGTGCGGACTGTCGCCTTCCTACCAGGAGGGCTGAGGTTCGAATCCCGACACGTACCAATGTGTTTTCGAATTTTCGAAAATATATGTACGTTATCCGACGCTCTTACGGTGAAGGAAAACATTGTGAGGAAACCTTCATGCACGCCTGCGAAGAGATTCGAAGGTTGTGTGTGAAGTCGTCCAATCCGCACTGGGCCCGCGTGGACGACTAAGGCCTAATCACCCTAGGTAGGGGGTAGGCTCGTGCCCCTCGGTGGGGACGTTTAATGAGCTGATGATGATGATGACTCCAAGTATGTTTATCCGTTGTTTCGTAACCATACTACTCATCGCACTTAACTTGGGCTAAATGGCGCTCTGTGAATTTCAGTGCATATTATTTATTTTCCTACCAACGCGTGGTGATTTACCCCAAAGTTCCTGTTCCGTGAGCATTCGGAATAATATACAGCCTATTATGATATGTTGTAAGATATATTGATTTGAAGTTCATTAACTAGAGACGCCTTAAGCGTGTCTGGATTCCTGCAGGCCGATCGCGCTAAATTTTGACAGCTAAAACGTAACTTTACTTGGACCGAAATACAACTTTTTGGTCAATTTCATATCGCACTAATCCTTTGACAGCTAGCTCAGGAGAAATTGAAACTTATCCCTATGGCAGTACCGAATATCGAAAATGTTAACTAATACAAGATTGGAAGGATATCGACTACTCCCATAACATATTCGAAACGTTTCGTTTTAATATAACGCGGTCAAAGGGTTAAAAATTCTGTGCTACGAGTCAAGTGCTTCGTAGAACCTCTTGCTACGCGGTATCGATTCTATGTGCTACGGAGTTTAAATAATATTGACTACACATATGCTACGGAAATGATAGACTGTTAGGATCAAGGTACTTTACAAACTATGACACCCAGTTGGTTTGATTTTTAAACAATCTCACTATGAACACTCGATAAGAATATATGATTATTTTGACGACCATTCGGTGTAGTGGTCGGGACATCGGTTTACCAAGGATTCCGGGTTCGATTCAATCATTTGCGTGCATGAATAATATCTGTTTGTATTGGTGTGGAGGTTTCTATGTATAATATGTATGTATTTACAAAAAAAATTAAACCATGTTTATTAATTGTTTAGTACCCATATCACATCCTAATGCTTAGTTTGGGGCTAGATGGGATGTCAGTGGATATTTATTTAAATATCCGCTGACATTCACACAGCGCTATCTAGTCCCAAACTAATCGTCAGCTTGTAACAACTCTATAGCCGCGTGCAACATTGATATATTGAATGCACCGGCTGGTGACGATCTTTTTTAGCTACCTCTCAATTATGCAGCCAAGTGTAACTGGGCCGTTTGATGGACGATTCAATACTTTGACTGATTGAATACTTCATTAAGTACTCTAAGAGGCCGTGACACACGCCACTTTGCACCTAGTGCTTTTATAGATACAGCTTACTTTACGAATTAGACGATAGCAAAGATATTATAGTATCACACCCAAATAGATTTAATGTTACTTAAATGTTGCCAAGACGACCCAATAAGTTTTGTCCTGTGAAAAAGATATCAGATGTCATGTAGAGCCAAGCTTCTGAATCTACCGGCCTAACTCTATTGGCCCTACTTCAATAAATTCTTATATCAGTTAAATGTATGGCTTCGCCGTTTAGCTACCATCGTAGATGGTGATGCGAATATTTAATTACTTAGTGGTAGGCTCGATACTGAGTCGTCTAGGTAAGTACCACCACAGTGCCAGATATCATCCTGTTAAATAAGAGTACTATGCAATTTGTGTGGATGAGGACACTGTAACTAGTGAAATTACCGGGTATAAGAGACCGAACATCTGTTGTCTCGAGTGACAGGCGCAGTGCGGCGTTAATGGAGAATCATAGCTGTTTGTCAGATGTTGGTCTCCCTCAATGCCGCTCTGTCATGGTAAGGCGTATCACTTACCATAAGGTTAGTGTCCTGATCGTCCCGTTCACTTCATAACTTAAAATGCTGTAATGAAGACAGATAATCCATGCTCATGGGCCCTCAGTAGTCAGTCATCAGTAGTGACACTTGTTCGCGAATTAGAATCACGCAATCATCTACGTGTCCGCTTCCCTCAGTTTTGTATAAGCTCACGAAGAAATAAAACTACCATGAAATATTCAGGGAGGTAATCGAATTATTCCTTTGACGTACCATAACTCAGTTTGCCTTTGACAAAAAGTATACCGCCACCGGTTCCGATGCCATTTTTCACGCTACGCTTTCATTACCCACTTCGCTTGATTTTTATGATGTTTCCTTGTTTTACTTTGTTGGGAGCTTTGTCGTGTGTAGGGCGCGCAATTTCACGTAGATTTGCGCAGTTTCGCGTTTTGGATGGATATTTTTTATGCAATGTATACAAGTATGTCCTTGCCGTGTAGTCTATCTGCTTACGAATCATGACAAGTAAATATTATATCTGTCATAATGTAATATTACGCTGTTTTAGTCTTAGATCGATTATAAACGAAATGCACAATCACAAAGAAACGTCAACCAAATATGTCCGAGCCATATTCCTGAGCCCCATGACACATACGAGTACGTACAGTTATTGTTAAATAGAATAAAATTTTTATTAAAATGTTGACCTTAACGCGTCATACAAAGAGTACAAAATCAAAAGCACGAGCACATTACTATGACAAGAGTAGTTCACATGTAGCGAGCAACGATTATGAATGAAAATTCTGCCCAACTGACGCGGCAGACTTTTGCACCACTTTTTGAGTGAGAGTTAATGATATATAACTGCTATGAATATACTCGTATTTATTATGAAGCTTAAATATATATTACTATATTAACTATTGTATGGCTTGTGTAATAATTGCTCTCCGGATTCTCATTATTTAGAGGCATTCCTAACATTGCTTCACTACATCGCTTCACTGGGCACTGGGGTTGCCAAAGAGCCTCATTAAGTACAAGTTATAATTGGTACTACCGCAGTTCATATCTATCTATTATACTATTTGAGATGGTGTTTTGATGATGGTACCTGCTTTTATATACACATTACATATTTATTGAATAAAACTTTATAAAAACATATATTATTATATGGTCTTAACAATATGGTCTATGCATGTCGACATTTTGGACAAATTGACATACATACATTGGACAACGTAGGTAATATAATTAGGAAATAGAGATCAACTTTTTCCTGATACATTTTCCTTTTAGGACGTCTATTCTCTCGTTTCGATTTCTTATTTATCATCACTGCAAGATGCATCAGTTGTATTAAGGTTTGTACTAAGTTGTAAAATTCGAATATATTTTTTGAAATAGAAGTCAAACCTATTTATATCCTACCTTTTTACAAATTACTTTTAAGGCTTAACAAAGTTCACCGAGGTCAAGTTAAAGTGAAATCAGCTAGATGTATTACGATATATGAAAGTGCAAATCATGCGTAGGCACTCCGGATCGTACTGCATTCTCTAAATACCACTGGAATCCCCGCAATCTTCGCTCGGGCGTTGCTAGATACCGACACGTTATAGCTAATGGGAAATTCCAGTGCACTGCTGAATAGCTTTTGTACTTCTGCACAGTATCAAATGTATCGTCCGAATGCCGGCGGGCTCACACCGATTCGGAGTTGGGGTGTTCAAGGAATGGTCACTGTTAAGGAATATTTAACTGCATAGTTTAAAACAAAGTTTTGTGTCCCTTTATCCCTAAGTAGGCTTAAAATATCAATATCATTGTAGTGTGTGACACACCTCTCCACACATACGTAATATTAGTGTTAGTATATAAGCTTTGATTATTTTAATTTGAGAGACATTATTAAACTACACTACAACAAGTTAAGACTCTTTCATTACTCCCGGTGTCCCATCATTACATCATTATATTTATATCACAGTTAGGTAACTACGATTATTATTTTTTTGGGGTAATAATTGTAGTACATACGAATTATTCATTAAAAATACATCGTTTATACATAACAAATTTTCTTTAACAAAGAGTGGCCTTATGCGCTACTGTCATTAAATAAATTGGGCAAAACGCCCACAACGTTTACGGTAATTATGATGGGAATGGTTGCGCTCATAACATGCCATTGTCATGTTTTTTTGTTGAAAAATGGCGGGCTACCCGAAGCGCGGGCGGTTGCAACTGGCGGCCATTTTTTATATCTGTCAAATGTGTTGTGTCCAATACAGCCAAATCTATTTTATTTTTTAACCAATGATATTCTGTATATATAAAGGTAGATACGCCATCCGTGCCTCAAAAACAAACCGCCGAAGAGAGAACAGTTTTGTACTCTTTTGTTTAGGTTGTAATGTGTTCGAAATTCGAAATATTTATATGTGTACTGTCACTGCATTCGGAACACTTTTTTCGATTGTTTTGTGAGCACATCATGAATCCATACTTTTTTACATCATTGTATGTAACAGCTGACGACCGAATTATATTATATACTGGTATTTGTATTTCAAATTATACTGGTACATGCATAGAAAACTATATACTTACATAATCCTACGTTTATGCCTAACTTATAATAGTTTGTTAAAGTATATTGATTCCTAGTAGTTTGTTATAGCATATTAATTTAGAAATCATATTTTAGAAAAATATCTATTTTATGATTTTATTTGATATACTTTATTTCTTTACAGGTATGTTGACTGAATCAAAACTTTGGGAGAATAAACAACTTAGACGAGTTATTGTGAGTGTAATTCCCCGTGCAATGCAAAAAGCAGCAAGTAATCAATCAATATATAACAGAGTTTAAATAAATATTCTCGGTGTCCACCCTTGCTGGATTTTGGTGTAAATAATGATAACAAAATTAATTAAATAGGTAGACATCATTGCTACTTACTTAAACAGGTCACTACCACTTTAATTAGCTAAATTAGCTATTCATAATCTTTACCGAATTTCTGATTTAGTCCCTAAACTCAGCTCGCTTTGCAATATTTCTCTCTAATAAAGAATATTTCGAGGTGCCTGACTTAATTAAGTAATTACTTATGTGCTACTAAATGGATATCGTTTGAAGCCCGAAGTCTGTTTTTACATTTAAATGGCGCCAAAATTACGCCCATACAACACCGCCTACAGATAAAACAAACCGTGTATAAATCTTTTCACGCCTTGCCGTTTTAACCTAACTGTACAATATGTCAGGCTGTGTAGATAAGTGGTTAAATTATCGCGCTCGTCTGTGGTAAATTTTGCTACATTTTTGTGTCGTTTTATTGAATGTTGGTATTAATAGCCTGCGGTTTTATTGTCTTATAGAGAAAGAAAAAAGTCAAAAATATATTAAATAATATTTAGTATAAAATAAAGAGCCATTATAAGCTAGGAAAATAAATGTTTTCTTGTAAATAAATGTTTAGTTACAATCGTGTATTTAATTGTGTATAGTTTATATTCCAATGCCAAAACCCAAATACATTTTAATATTTAAATGATAAAATGAAATACAAAAAATATTGTTTTGGTGGTTTAATGTGATATTGGTAAAACTTGTACTCGTATAGTTGACTATTACACCAAGGGTTAAGGATTGGATCGTATACTTTAAAACGGCAGCAGCCCTATATTGACAAAGATTAATTTTCTCAGCTTCAAAAATCATCATAAATGATGTGTTTTGACAGACAGGCAGACGAACAAAGAAGTTCTTTTTTGTTTTTATGATCCCTAAAAGTTAGTTAATTCAGCTTATAAGTACTGTCGTATCGGCTGAGCTCAAACGCGTCGAAGCGACGTCAAGTGCGTAATCCGAACGCACGTCAACTGCAGACACTTCTTCAAGTCTTTATTAAACTTTGACAGCTCAATCAAAGGCTATATAACTTGTTTTTGTCTTTGGACAAGTAGCACAGTTATTTTCTGTTTTCTTTAGAAACAAATTTTCTTTGATACGTTGTTTATTTTCTTTGTAACTTTTCATTCTACGAATCCATTCTACTTACATACAACATGTCGTACCTTTTAAGTTCTTATAAGACATTTAATTTATTTATTTTTTCTTGAAAAAATCTCACATGTGAAATAAGTTTTTACATATATACAGTTTTTTTATCACCTTCTGTGAACTGTTTAATATATTTGACAGTTCAACTAATCTTTACTGATAGATCGTCGACTGTTGACTTTGAACAAATATCACCAAAACTATGAAACTAAAAATATGTATTAAAAAGTCTCCTTTTTTGCTATCAATATTTATGTTAAGTATGGTAGAGTCATATTTCGTCACCATGTGCCGGCTCTACCGAAGTGATATCTCACAGAAAACCGGCGTGTAATAGCGGGAGCGTCGTTTACCTAGTTATGAAATAAAAACAATTATAAAATGCTTATACCATAGAATAAAATTCATTTCATAGCAAGCAATTGCTCAGCAATTAGATAACAAGATCTGTAGTAGTCTATAGTTAGCATACTTGTACACTTACATAAACAACAAATTAACTAGATGCACGATTGTCAAGAAACGTCAACTAAAAAATGTTCGAGCCGCCCTTCATATCGTATAGTAATATCTATAAGATAAAATTATTCATTTAAATTTTGACCTTAGCGCGTCACTGAAAGGGTAAATAATCAAAAAATCACGAGCACACTACTGACATTACGACAAGTGAAATTATATGAAAATTCTGCCCAACTGATGCGATAGGCAGAGTTTTGCCGCGGATATAGATTTTCAGTGAGACTGTGCACCTAGTTACTTCATCTAAACTTATACACTAAAACTAGTAGTTAGTAGAGCGTCGGTGGCTCAATGGCGTGGACTGTCGCCTTCCTACTGAGAGGGCTGAGGTTCAAATCCCGACACGTACCAATGTGTTTTGCGAATTTTCGAAAATATATCTACGTTATCCGACGCTCTTACGGTGAAGGAAAACATCGTGAGGAAACCTTCACGCACACCTGCGAAGAGATTCAAAGGTTGTGCGTGAAGTCGCCCAATCCGCACTGGGCCCGCGTGGACGACAAGGCCTAATCGGTGGGGACGTATAATGAGCTGATAATGATGATACACTAAAACTGGGTTATGAAATGTATTCTATGAAACTATTTCTGACGAATAAAACTTTACTAATGGCGTTGATAGTAAAACATTATTATGTTATCTAACTTGGTATACGTTAAAGCTACCTTGGGTAAGAGTTGCGCAAGTAATAAATAAGTATCAAACTAGTTCGAACTTGGGGAACGGTACCTATTTTACTTCTAAACATTCATTAGTGGTACTGTTATCCTAAAATCCAGATACCTGACTTGCTGTGGAATGATTAATATGGTTTTCTTATACGAGAATACTACAGTATTGTAGCTTTTTAAATTAATTTATTTCTATCGTTGTAACCTAAAAGTGATTTCATGACAATTTTTTCCACTGTTTAGGAAAATAAGGTTATTCAGAAATTTTGTTGGCACCCTAAACTATGTTGACTGTAAACGAAAAAGTCTATTTTTCTAAAAAATACTAATAATTTCCATTAACTACTTATTCAATACTTCATGGTGTATGATTAATAACGTAATATCTAACTGTAGGTAGTTAACTGTGACCTTAGTTACTTATATGATAATCTCAAGGAATCTTTCCGTTTTCGTTATTTTTTTATACAATGTTTTCGGAGTTTCTACTTAATAATTTTATAATATTGAAGATGAGAAGACTTAAAAGAGGCCTGACGTTTTACATAATTAAGACTGAATGACTTGTCTGAAGATGACGGGTAAAAAGTACTTTATAATATTTCATTTTCGTTTTCCCTTAAGAACTAATTTGGAAATTCATAACTTTTCACATTGAAAAAGATAATGTTATTTTAATGGATACAGTTTCGATTTGGTTTCGTAAACATTATTTACTAAAGTCGCATAGTACGGAGAAAATTGTAAATAAAAATTGCATAACCTCTGCAAATTTTTCAATGTTTAAACTCAACCGCATTTTATCAGAGCTCCACGTCGCGTTTACACTACACAACTTTGCCGTCTCAATTTCACGCTCGAGTTAACCGAAAAACACGTATCATGTAAATCGGCCTTTGTATAGATAAATCTCATTGATCCCTATGAATATAAATGGAAGGTTTTACGCCAAATGTAATCGTATGCTCATTGAGTTTGGCGTTCTTTTTGTTTGTGTGAACTCGTTTTATTGAAGTATTACTATTTACCTACTGTTTTTTTTTATGAAATTGGTAAATGCCTGGAAATGAATAAGTCCTGGCCGATTTCGACCATAGCGACTGTATAACTGGGAAGGCTAATTAATAAATTAAAAGTACAATTTCTGAATCCTCAGATATGATATGAGGTAACTGTAGACTTAACAAATAGCGGTGGGCGTTTATGGGACATACTAACGAAATCATTCGATACTGAAAATATCGCGAGATATCTCGATTATAACAGTTATAGTTGCTAATACTTATAAATCTACTAATACGAAGTACCTATACGGAGCAACTGTAAAACATGATTAGTATTACTAATTAGTCACATCATTCGATTATGAAACCATCTCTCTCTTCAACCTATTGCAGTCCACTGCTGGACATAGGTCTTATGAAACCATATTAGTTACTAATTCCAAAATCGATTATCAACATAAGTAATACAAGATAAAACTAATATTCCGATCACTCATAATCGCCCATCCCTATTATAAAACACTCAGTCATCCCGTACAGACACTACAGAAGAACTGATTATTTGTGATTCAATTATGTTAAGTTTAAGTCACAGTATTAATTTTGATGGCTGTCTTCTCTTAGTCGGAATTATATCTAAGGAATAAAACCACTAAGAACATTTTATACAAGGTGTCCCTCAGGTAATCTTGCCATAACTTACATGCGTGTACTCTCTCGTTTCGGTGATCAGAATTGGCCCCCTAGATCGTGTGATTTAACACCATAAGATTTCTTTTTATGGGGATATCTAAAATCACAGGTCTACGTCAACAAGCCCACAACTACGCGTGCATTAAAGGAGGAGATTCAACATTGCATCAACGAAATTCAGCCACATTTATGCAGAACGGTCATGGAAAATTTCGACAAACGAGTGCGTATGTGTATGCAAAGCCGCGGAGGCCATTTGCCCGATGTGTTATTCCATAAATAACCCTATCCTATGTACTTTATGAATCAATAAAAAAAATACAATCAAAAGATTAAAAACTGTGTTTTCTATTTAATTCAAATCTTGCGTTAATTTTGGGACACCCTTTAGTTAAGTATAATGAGAGAAAACATATATGTACTCTGTTGAATATTTTAACCAATGGTGAAAAATGTATTCAAACTCGAGTGGCGTTCACGTAACGGGAAACGAAGCATAGGCCGAACCCCCCGCCAGATAGACTGTGCCCTGGTTAAATTGTGAGTACCAGATCCCGGTTATCAGTTGTCATTTTAGGATGTAATAATTATGATGATGTATTCTTATTTTCTGTCATGCATCATTTCATGAAAATTATGAATGATTTGTTAAATACAATCATTGTTTAAATAAATATCCACTGGCAATCACACAGCGCCATTGTACCCCAAACTAAGCATTAGCATGTAATATAGATACTAAAAACTGATAAACACACTTATATACTTATTTTTGTAAATACATACATATTATATATAGAAAACACCCAGACCAAACAGATTTGTTCATGCACACAAATGTTTGTACTTCCCGGAGATCGAACCTGGAACCCTCAGTGTAATAGCCGACGTCTTAACCATTACACCAGACGGGTATTAACAAACGGTACGGGAATTTAACGAATCATTATTCAAAACTTAATATCACCAATTTTAACCCTTCAAATAAAGAAGTTTCATTGAATACGCGTCATTCGATTGGCGAATTCGCAAAGTTCTCTCGTTTGAATCGAATAAAAGTTTCAACTCGGTGCGCTTTATCGATGGCTTCCATCTCTCTGGTGCGATTGTGCCCAGAACTGGCACGCACCCCCTCGCCTCTCGGCTTGTTCCACTTTTGAATCTAGAAAACGGGGCGG
Organism: Leucinodes orbonalis; assembly: GCA_019425675.1. NCBI lineage: Eukaryota > Metazoa > Arthropoda > Insecta > Lepidoptera > Crambidae > Leucinodes > Leucinodes orbonalis. The sequence goes on along the minus strand of PQWD01005919.1, from coordinate 1,419 downwards.
TTTGAATGAGTGTGCCTTTGTTTTTTTTTGCAACTGTAACGGTTGAGGCCAGCGATGATTTTTGTTGTTATGGCATTCCATTTTTGAAAAGTGTTCTAGATAATCATTTTAAATCAAAAATGCTATGTATTGAGTAGTCTTCCATTGCGGCTTTAAGGTTAGCTTATGAAGGGAGCAAAGGTTGCGGTCAATAAATTTAGTAGATAGATGGATAGTAGATATACTGTAATCTGCATTTTTAATAATATTTAGTGTTGAAAGTGTTCCGTAATCTTTTATTTACAAATATAGATATAAATACTTAAATTTAAAGATACAAACATATAAATGCATAGTTAAAAACCCAAGGCTCTGGTAAATGGCTCACAATTCGAGTACATGAATCCAAACACACATACATTTTCTCTTTTTCCTACTTCATATTTTAAAGAAGCCCAGACCTTCAAAGCAGTGTCTAAGGGCAATCAAACTTAAATATAAACCTCTATTATTGACATTTATCAATCGTGAGGTAAAGTATAATTTGAAACTTGAAAAGGAAACCCCTAAGTAAGTTCAATAATTCCCAGCAACGTTGACTTGACATACCTAAAGATGTTTAAATTTGGATTCAAAGTTTCTTAGTATTTGCTAATATTTGTTCGAGAAAGTTAATAATACAAATCTTCGTATCGGTTTCTCGTTCGTTTAACTTAGAGCATGAAGTTTTACTCGGAGATTTTACTCGTATTTACGATTCAATTAATACAAACCTATAGAGTTGCAAAAGTTATTTTCAAACAAAATACTGTAGGTACTACTAAAAAAGAAAAACCTTACTGAAGGAGTTTTAAACCTAGGGCTCTTCTAAATTCTACCTTTCATCAACATTAGCTCATTAAACGACATCACCGAGGGGCACGGGCCTATCGTGTATAGGCCTTAGTCGTCGGCCCAGTACGGATTGACCGACTTCACGCACTACCTTTGAATTTCTTCGCAGGCGTGCGCAGGTTTCCTCACGATGTTTTCCTACACCGTAAAAGCGTCGGATAAACGTATTTACATAATTACGGAAACCCGAAATTGTTGTAAGAAGAAAGAAAGAAAGAAGCAAGAAAAAATATTTATTGACACTTTGTACTGCTTATAAGGTTATGATTTTTAATTAAAAAATCTATCGAACAGTAAAAGTCTTATTACGTGTCTCATTACTAAACGCGCAAAAAATGTGTTTTATATATAACTTATTGGATTTTTTTCAGTAGCATCTCTGAAAGCTAACTCACAATATTAGAATTCTCCTTTATCTTGAGTTCGGTCAATATTTGTTTCCTTTACCACCGAAAAGCCGGCCGTTAACGAACGCCAAACTTTTGCCCCCGCAAAAGATTAAACAGGTCAATTTTATTTTGAAAGTTGGTAGCAAACAAAACCGTT
>PQWD01005918.1:55737-123555 GCA_019425675.1 Leucinodes orbonalis | reverse complement strand
ATCGAAGGCACATACATCGACAAGAAATGCCCGTTCACCGGCAACGTGTCGATCCGTGGTCGCATCCTCACCGGCGTGCAGAAGATGAAGATGCAGCGGACGATCGTCATCCGCCGCGACTACCTCCACTATCTGCCCAAATACAACCGGTTTGAGAAGCGCCACAGGAATATGTCTGTGCATCTGTCGCCTTGCTTCAGTGAGATGTTATTTTGAAGTCCTAACAGGGATACTGTTGTAAAAAACATTGAAATTGAAATTGAAAAATGCTTTATTCAAATAAATCTTTACAGATACTTTTGAATCGTCAAAACAGTATATAATTTTTTTATTAAATTGGTGGTAGAGTCATTAGATGACTCTACCACCGGTTCGGAATGCTGCCATCCAACGAGAAGATCCGGCAAGAAACTCGTGGGTTACTCTTTCAATACTTGGTTTTAAAGAGTTTGGTCATTGGATTTGATACCTCAAAGATAAACTTTCTGCCACATACAATGGATTTTCTTTCTGAGATAAGTCTTAGATCTTTGAGGAATAAGAATAATAAATAGCCACTGACAATCACACAGCGCCATCTAGCCCCGAGTTAAGCGAAAAGTCTGTATTATGGGTACTAAACAAAGAATAAAGTTTATTCATTATATATTTTTTTTGTAAATACATAGATAACACCCAGACCATTACAAACAGACATGTTCATGCACACAAATGATTGATGTACCGGGGATCGAACCCGGAACCCTTGGTGTTACAGCAAATGTCTCAACCTCAACACAAAATAGGTTGTCAAAAGAATAATTAAGTTGCCATAAAAAGAAGCATTTATTATTAAAGTTTATTATTACCTATCCTAAATGATGATACCCACACGACGGTCTTCTGACTACACACATGACGAAGAACGTGTTCTAACCCAAACTCTGATATTATTTTTTCTTTTGAATAATCTTTTAAAATCCAGAAACTTCTTAACTAACTTGTAAATGTAAAATTGCAGGGACGTTGAACTGGGAGACATCGTCACGATCGGCGAGTGCCGGCCGCTCTCCAAGACTGTGAGGTTCAACGTGCTCAAGGTCTCGAAGGGCAAGGGATCCAAAAAATCTTTCAAAAAATTCTAATAAACTTATTTTATAAGTATATTGTATTTTATTTTTTAGACTACACATTTCATATATTATAGTATAGCATATATATATATATATATATATATAAGACTAGCTAGGGCATCGTGTATCTCGGACTAGGGTATCGTGCAACTAGGACTAACTAGGGCATAATGCATCTAGCACTAGCTAGGGCGACGTGCATCTAGGACTTGGGCGTCATTCATCTAGGACTCTAGGGCATCGTACATCTAAGACTCGCTAATGCTATTTTCTGTAGATAAAAACCAGCACTTGGTTCACCTGATGGGAAGTGTAGCCACCGCCCACAGAGATCAAATACCTACATTGCTTTCACGTAGGATTGTTAACGGGACAAATGTGTGGTGTAGAATGCATTGGCTTCACAGATATCTGAATACAACGTTAATCCGAATAAAAAAATATATTTAAGATTCGTAACTTCGAATATCCTAGTGTTCGTCCACGGGTTTGCCTACCTATAATATTAATGAAAACCTATTGGGATTCCGTCTAAGTCCCACATATATTTATTTTATTTATATCCATAGTCAATTTTTTAGCAAGTCGTTCATTCGTCCGTGTTTGTCCTCAACCTTCGTGACGAATTTTTTTCAAAATTGTTCCGTGTAACGCCATCTGTTGCATTTTCGGAACAATAATTGTTCCGAGGTGGCATTGCTTAATAAACAAGCAAATATTTTAACGTCTATGTCAAAGTATATTTTCCTAAGTATTTTTAAAATTAAATAATAGCTCCTTGTTGGGGCTTTAATTTTATGTTTAGAACTACTCAGTCAATATTTTTATAATTATCTAATAAAATTAAAGAATTTTTACCCGTTGAAAAAATTTTTTTTTGTAGGACTCTAATGACAAAACAACAAACATGGCCGTCAAGTGATTACTTCAGAAATTCATTTCTTTGCGTTATCAAAGTTAATATCAACGATATGATATCATTTCTCTCAAAACTTTCATTAAATAACACCTCTAATCAATCCGTAGAGCTTGCGAAACCAGCTTATATGGACAAAAGTGCAACTTTACAAGAACTAGGCTACAAAGATGAGAATGACCTGAGAGAAACTATCTACGGTTTGTTTTGACTGGACTTTGTGTTGTTTTGGGTGGTTTGGACTAATTTTCTGTGATTGTAATCGGTGTTGTGATATTTTAGACTTTTTGCGGACAATTCGAGATCCGGAGAAGCCAAGTACACTCGAGGATTTAAAGGTTGTTTATGAGGAAGGAATTTTCGTGAAAGAACCAACAGCGGATAAAGTTCCCGTGTTGAGAGTAGAGTATAATCCAACAGTGCCTCATTGTTCGCTGGCGACGCTAATTGGGCTGTGCATAAGGATAAAAATACAGCGCTCCATACATCATCCTGTCAAACTGGACATTTACATTAAAAAAGGAGCACATACCACAGAAGATGAAAGTAAGTTGAAAAACTTAATAACTTTAAACAATCCTTTCATAGATAGGTTGCATTATAAGGTTTATTGTTATTTTTCCTTAAGATCAAAGTAAGAGGACAATATAATGGTCCTAAAAATATTACCACATGACAAAGGAACCATATTTTATGTTAACAAGTCGAAAAAAGTATCTTATCTTACTTTTAAATTAGTGAATAAGGTTTCAGAAAAGCTAATGAATAAACAATACAAAATCTTGTTATTTATTGCATTGTGAAACATGAATGAAATATAAAAAATGCTGCAAGTTATTTCATAAATACAGCAGAGCATGAAAACTTTTGTTTATAGATAATTAAAACGATTAAGCTTAAGGTGAAAGTAAGGTTAAGGATTTGGATCTATTTAAAAAAAGGTGTTATTTATTGATGTTTTTTAACCAAAACAAATAAAATGCCAGAGTAGCTTTTAGTGCTTTTTTTCTAGGTCGGTACCACTAGTGTCAAATAGTGTCCCATGAAATAGAAGTGTTTTGCACTTCTATGTTTTGGGTTGAAGACACTAAACAGTAAAATTACTGAGTATAATTTAAAATTACTCAGTTTCTATAAGTGTTACTGTAAAACAATAAATAGTAATTTTAGGTATTGATATAATCAGACATAGTATTACAACATTAACTTAAATGATACCAGTGCTCTGTTTTGCAACTTTATCAGCTGAATAGTTATGAATTGTGACAAATGTAATTTCAATGACACAGGTGACCCCATTTATCGGTTTGGTTAATATTAAATTATACATAGAACCTGTTATTAAAGACCTGATACTTTTGTATCCATGCATTGTTGAATATTACTTTTTTCACTTGTTATAAATTCCCATCAACACTGTATGTGTCATGTTCAGGTGTATCACTTACTACCAGGGTGAGCGAACTGACCATTGAATTAATTATCTCAAAGAAAGAAAATAATATGAGTGATATTACGGGCAATATTATGAAACCCAATCAATATCTGCGCTCTCAACTACTTAAGTTGTTCTTATTTAATGGCTACTTCTTAATATTTTTTACAATAATCCATTTAATTGTAAAGCTTTAGAAAAAATATTTTTTGCTAAAATATAAAATATATTTATATTATTAGAAAGAAATAAAGAAAACATTTTTTTATCCAATGCATGGCAACATAATCACATGTAAACATATCACAATAAACAAATCAAAATAAAAATAATGAAATTTAAGAAGAACACAGAAACAACACATGCTACGATGCCTGAATCAAATGGACTCACTCAGTATAAGCCAGGGACACCAATACTGAACCCTGGCGCCGATTTTCAGTGAGCCCCGTTGAGTCGGCGCACGAACGATCTTGCTGCTAAAAATACTTAAATCAATAACTACATATTAATATTACTAATACAATAATAATAAATACAATTTGTGTAACAATTCTAAATAACATATTAATAATATGGATGTGGTTGTGAGTATTGTGCATGTACATGTATAATAGTGAAATCTGTGACGCTCCCCATCTGATACAAGGTTACCATGCTTAGATTAAAAATAAAATTTTAATATCATAACTTGCCGCCCATTGTAAAATCTAAATTTAAAATACATTAATATTTTAAGGATCTATCTTAGCTGTAATAATCTATTTTATTATAATAAATCTATTATTGTAATACTGTTTTAAGCGATAATGGCAAGACCCCAGGTTTAAATTCTGCTCTGAGAATTCCTTATACTTGTTGCATAATGAGATCCATCTGCGCACACCAAAAAAATGTATGATTCTTTTTCCTTGTAAATATAAAATGCGTAAGATCTGCAAAGGAAGGAAACAAAATGGGAATGTGGGTTACTTGTCAACAACTATTCATACTAGATCATAAATATGTATGACTTGTATGAGACAAGATTAGATGTTTATTTTTCTTGTTGGTAAATTGTATTACTGGGTTCTATGAATACTGTTGTTCTTTTCATAGATAGACACAGGGCCAGATTAGCCATAGAGCAAGAGTAGCAAACACTATACCTGTTTGACCACAATAGAATAAAAACTAAAAGGAGCGTAAATGATTTTGCATGTCTTAAGCGTGAATATCTTGGGTAATATGGCTAGGCTTCACTAGGTAAAATATCTAAAACTCTGTTGCTTCATGTTAAATCCATCCACCAAAAACATTCTGTAAAAAATCTAGCCAAGTCTCGATGGAGCTGCTTGATTATCTCTAAAAGTTAATGAAATCAAGACAAAGACGTGCCAAGTCTAAGGTTCCTTACTGCAATTCATTAATATTATGGTTGATGTTGTGTGACTTGGCCGTTAAAGAGTACACAAGGATACAAAACTAGGTGCTTCATGACACCATTGCACCAATCTGTGCCAGAACCGCTACCATTGACGGTAACAAATTTGCCACTTGGAAAACGGTGATTCAATAGCCCATCGATTGTAGGCTTGATAAAGCCACTAACGTATAAAGAATGTTCAACGGCCAAGTCAACAACATTAACCATAATAATTAATTAATTGCAGTAAGGAACCTTAGACTTGGCACGTCTTGTCTTGATTTCATTACTTTTTATAGATAATCAAGCAGCTCCATCGAGACTTGGCTAGATTTTTTACAGAATGTTTTTGGTGGGATTTTACTTCTTTTTGTAGAAACTTGAAAGGAATATTAGACGACCATTGGGTGTAATGGTGAAACGTCGGCTACTACACAAGGGTTCCGGGTTCGATCCCCGGGCAGTACTACAAATATTTGTGTCCACCAACATGTCTGTTTGTATTGGTCTAGCGCGCTCGACTTGCGGGGCACTACCGTGCCCCCGATTTTTGACATCGGATGAAGCGGCCCACCATGTTAATATATATTGTTTTAAGGCGGTATGTCAATCTCTTATAGTTTGGCTGGGCTCTTTTGTTATCTAAGCAGGGTCACCAGGTACTCCAGATCTTCGATTATCCAAGTTTATTATAGTTTTCCCTTTATGTAACCATTAAACCCTGACTCTTTGTTATCTAAGCAGGGTCACCAGGTATCCAGATCTTCGATTTTCGAAGTTTTCATAGTTTTCCCTTTATGTAGCCATTAAACCCTAACTCTGTACCGAATTTCAGCTTTCTGAGTTATGGGAAGTACTAGTTCTATTTTGATGATCATGAGTGAGTGGTCTGTCGAAAATGCGAAACTTTGCTTTCGCTTAACGTCGGAACTAAATGACCCACAGACTTGAAATTTTGGATTTAAAGTAAGTTATTATATCTTACTTGATGAGAAAATTTCAGCGCTCTGGTATTATCCAAAGGTTCTCAATCGGGGCCTGAAAATGCGGCGAAATGGGTCCTGTAAAGGATGGTACGGTAGTGTTTGCTTCGCGCTCGACTTGGCGGGGCGCACTGCGTGCCCCCAGATTAAATTGAAGTTTATTAACCTAAATATTTAATGAAAATTGAAATAGATTGCGATCCTGAACAAAAACCCAGCCTTTGACAGAATTGCTACGGCCCTACTGTTTTAATCCGGGAAATGAGTAGATAGTTCACTTGAAGTTAGTTATATCTTTCACCTATGGACACTCGTAACTCCTAAGGAGCAAGGGTATGTTGCCTAACTTGTAAAAGGTGATATTTGGAGGAGAAAGGGATTCAAGCCTCCGGTAACTTCAATCACTTGGCGAGACAACGTTCGCGTAGTTTCAAGAGAGTTTTATTTGAACCGGCCCTTTCGCACACTTCGTGCCGCAATGTGGCTCCCCCACACTTGTCTTTTCCTTAATTTTGTGTCAATTATGCCAGATAGTTTACTCCTTTCATTAATTAAAAATTTGTGAGGTTTTGACTGCTATCTCACCTGGTGGAAAGTGAAGTGCAACTAAGGTGTATCATGTCAACTCAAATAACGCCTATTTACTCTTGCCTTGCCATCCCCTAAATTGTATGTATCGGGAGAGAGACGCAGGAACGTCATTCCACTGCCTTGCAGTTCGGACGATGAATGAAGAACCGAACTTTTTTGTACGAATAGATGGTATATCGACAACAAACTCTTTTGTTGCACTCTTGCAGCCCCTCTCTTCGGCGAATTGTTTGAAAAAAATTGTGCTGGAGGAATCAATTTATTATCAAATCGTTTGCTATCTTTAGCTTTATATTACTCATTCAGCATACATTCTGACTGCTGCCCATAGTATAGTACCTCAAACGGGGATCAGAATGCAATTGTTAATATGTAATGTATGTTCAGGATTTTGGTTGTATTGATGAATCGCCCCATAGCCATACTATATCGTTAATAGACTGGTATTTAAATTATGATTTTTATTTGTTTCAGTCAACAAACAGATCAACGACAAAGAGCGGATTGCAGCTGCAATGGAGAACCCCAATTTGAGGAACCTCGTAGAGAACTGCATAGCTGACGAAGAGTAAACCAGCATAAGCCAAAAACCTTGTAAATTTTGTACATCTGTGTATATAGTTTTTAAACATGGCACCCGAAGTTGCTTTCTCAAATATAAGTGATATAAACGAATTCACAAAGTTCACAAAGTTCCTAGCGTATAAAGGCGTACAAGTGATAGTGGAATCCAGGAAGGGAGTCAAAATTGGATCGAACACAAAATCTGTAACATCGGATTCGGACTGGTTCAACCTACAAATACCTGATTCGCCAGAAGTGAATCAAGCAACAAAGAATGCTCTGCCATCCGACAAGGTGTTGGAAACAATCAGGTCACAGTTACACGTGGAGATATCAGTTCAGACAGAAGATGGCGATGAAATGGTTCTAGAATTGTGGACATTGGAGTTGGACGAGACACAATTCGACACCTCACTAAAAGCAATGAACACGGTCTATTTCAGAATGGGCATATTGTTAAAGTCGCTTATTACGATCACAAGAATAACACCAGCTTATCATCTATCCCGCAAACAAAGAACAGAATCATTTACGATATTTTACAGAGTTTACAATGGGAAACCTAAGACGAGAGCGCTAGGTGATTCAGTAAAGAAAATACAAGCCGGTTTACTGAAAACACCATTAGGCGGTATTTGTTTCTCTGTGGAATACCGTACAAACTTTTCCATATCACCAAACAGATCGGAGAAGAACAAAACTTTGTTATTGAAGAGTGACCATTTCGAACTGAGCCCTAAACACATAATATTCGAGTCGAAAAAAAAGAAAGAACAACAGCAAAGAGTTTAAACCCCTCAAACCAGTTGATTTGAACAAACCGCTGAGACTTGCTGCGTTTGTCGATGAAGAGTTAGTGAAAAGAGCATCGAAGATTTTCTAACCAAAATACCGATACCGAAATGTAGAAGACGCAGTAAACCGAAGAGCCCGACCAAAGTCACACCGACGGAGTGTAAAAGCACACAAGATTCGGACGAGGTTGTTGCTAAAAGTCCTATATCCTTTGAATCGCCTCCGAAAAAGTTTTCCGGATTCAGAAGCGAAAATGAGCCTCCATTGAAGCTGTTGTATTTTCCATTCGCCGACAATCATCCCATAAGGGAGCTGGCGGAGTTTTACAAAGACTTTTTCAACGCGCCTCATCTCAAATTGTCGGAGGATGTAGCGACGTCGAAAGAGAGCGATGTCAAAGAAGCAACCGATGCGCACAAGGAAGACCTTTCGAAGGATCTACAATTTGCATGAGAACTCAGTATTAGAGTTTGAACAGCTTTTGGAAGAAATGTGCAAGTCTGCGGAGAGGAACGAGTATTAATGGGAACAATGAAGCGAGGAGTTTTCTGATGTATGGTGTTTTATAATAGAACATTTTTCTACTAAACAACAGCAATAGAAACTTACTTCATGTAGCTCTGCTGTACGGGAAGGCCTATGCCCTGCAGTGAGCTGTTATAGGCCAATGACGATGATGATCAACAATAGGAATAATTACTGACATAAAATGAGCTTCCTATTTCAATCTGTCAAAATATTATTCATTCAGGTTATGAGCTGACCCACTTTTAATACCTTTTTGAAACTATAAAATAAATTATTCGATATGAGAATAAACATAACAAATTGTTTGAATAGGTGACGTTTAATGAGCTGATTATGATGATGACAGTCATCACCCGTATTTTCTACGAAATATGTCTTTTGGGAGTGTAGTATAACACTGCATATTTCATGTAACATATTTACGATAGAACTGTGATGAAAATTTGTATTTCCATCATCATCATTTTTACTACAACAATTGTGGGCTAGGCCATTTTGCTCTCATTGAGGGAGAGATTAGTAAAGTTGGTTACTCATTACTCAAGGTAGTGGAAGCCTTATAGGAGTTCAGTAAACCAAAACCAAAGAATTTCATTCCTGACTAAATAGTAACTCTTTACGGATAACTGTTCCAAACGATAAAATTTGGTGTTGGAAAAGTATCTCCAAACATGTTAGTCCAGTGCATTATACCAAATGAATGTGAAATTTTGGATTAAAATAACGAAAACACCATACAGATGAAAATGTGTAACGGTTTAAGACTGATTTCTTATTGACTGGATTTTTGGAACGACTGTTTATATAAGCGCTAATGAAAATCAAATTTTGTGTTTTGTTATATGCACCATGTGTAAGTTTAGTTTGAATTTTACCTGCTTTTGACTTGACTGGGGCTTGATTACAAGGCTGTTTTAATAAATAATACAATACAATTATTTATTAATTTATATTTTTAAAACCTAATTTATTTATTTATTATGCATTATTTGTTTCATGTGTCTGTAACACTAATGGTTGATGGTAAGAAAATGGGTGAATTTGTCCATGCACAAATACTGGAGCTGGATTTAAGTTTTATTACATTAACTTAACATACTTCGCCATAGCGACCTATTTTTTATATAGAAAATGTATGAATTATCTTTACACGGCCTATTTTAAATATAGTGAAACAGTAAATTGTGTTTATGGCATATATTTGAAGCCTGTTCAAAATCAGTCAAGTAGGTAAAATTATTTACATAATATAATATTTTTTCTTTACATAATATTTTATTTTGCTTTTCTTAAATTTTTATTGTAATGTGAATTTGTTCATCACTGTATGAGATAACTGGGAATCTTTGTTTTGTGACCTTAGCTTTTTTTGCACAGGGTGTTAATTTGAACCTGACTGATTTCCCATTATAGGGTTTGAACAGATAGTGATAAATGATTTATCGGTATGGTGAACCTATGACGTCATATTTTGGATTATTAACCCATGCTTGAAACTTTAAAAACGAATTATTTCAATAAACAACATAACATTTTTTTAAAATAGCTTGTAGAACTTTTTTTTTTAAGTTTTTCGTATAAAATAATGTTTATAGCCAGTGTTTGTGGTGAGAAGATGTATTTTAATCATTATTTCATATATATTTTACATTTATATGTTGAATTCCTATAATTCAAGTTGATCACTTATTTGGGGCTAGAGGGCGCTGTGTGTACCTCTAAATAATATAGAAAAAAGAGCTGTGTATTTGTATTAATTAAAGACGACTACGATGTATTTTTATGTGGCAGTCATAGTTTCGATCTTACTGATTACAATAGATTCAGTCAAAGCACTCTGTGTTAAAAAATATACCATTGAGGAGGTAACCAATGGAGCCTTGTAAAATGTAGATAAAGCAAATTGTAAACAATTATATCTTAAATCATTTTGTTTTTAAAATGTATTGAATATAGCATTCCTGATTCGGTATATTTACTAGTTTTATTGAAGCATCAACAGGACATAAATTACGCATATCAGTTTGGTATTTTGTTAAAACAAAGTTCACATGTTATAATTTTAACTGATACCCAACAATTTTGTTACATTAACTTTTATACTATACCAGTTTATTAACCTTTGAAGGGGTCTGGATTATTGGCATTCATGGTTTAATCCTAAATCATTGCAAAATCCCCGATATATGAGTGAAACACCGATTTTTTATCATAGATAGAAGAACTAGTTAAGTAATTATTAATCAGAAATTAAATTTGAATGTAAAAGACGTAAAAGTATCGTGTGTTTGAATTTAGTTTCTGATAATATTCGAATGATTTGGTTTTAATTTGCCTCCACTTAGTTTTTTAAATGTGAATTATTTTTCTCATGTGTTTTTAGATGATTTAAAATAAATATTACATGGTTTACTTCTGTATTTTCATTTAACTAGGTGGTACACTTGGTATTGAGTAGGTAGGTACCACCGCAGTCCCAGATATCGTCCTGTGAAATAGAAGTGATAAGCACTATTAGTTATGTTTCGGGATAAGGGCACTGTATCTAGTAAAATAATCGGGTAGTATAAGAGACCTAACATCTGATGTCTCGGGTGACAGGCGCAGTGTGGCATTGATGGAGAATAATAACTGTCTATCGTTTGTTGGTCTCCTTTAATTTCGCTCCGTCATGGTCAGGCGTATCACTTACCATCTGGCTTACCAGATCCTGACCGTCCTGTACACTTTGTAACATAAAAATACCTATTGGTTTAGTGGTCCGAGCGTAAAGTTTAGATTGCTGGTATTGGGTTCGAATCCCGCGGAAACCGCATAGTGAAATGTCATATTGAAAAACAAAGATACTTATGTATGATACTTTTGCTCATTAGTCTGAGTATTTTTGTTATACACGAAGTGAAAGATATCAGTGTGTAAGGATGGGCAAAGCATTTGCGTTTGTGAACTTGCGTATAGTGAGTGAAACAGTAGATTTTATGTTAGGCGAAATGTTTATTTAGTATTCTGTGAGTATTTGGCTGAAAGCATTCGCCACTTGGTCGGCGAAACTGTGGAAAGTAGGCTACACTGCTCGGAGGGATTCCTCCGAGCTACACTGTGAAGGCCATCTGCGTCCAAAAACAGGCTTGTGCCTTTTAGCTATATGGGAAAAGCTAGTTGATGCATGTATTTATGTATCATGGTTAATTGAGGAGCCATAGAAGTTATTCACAGATAATATTTATTATCCATCTTTTACGTCTAACGAAGCGAAACGTGGTCGCGCCTTCAATAGGATCAAGTTTTGCTCTATGTGCTTTTGTAGTATTAAATGTTTCCCTACGCGATGACCTCCGGAACTATGATATCCGTAGGAAAACAAGAGTGATCGACATAGCCCATTGTACAAGTTGAAGTGGCAGTGGGCAGGGCATATTATAGTTCCTAGAAGCGTTAGCCGATGTGTCACTGTGAAAAGGTTCTTGAGTGGCATCCACATTACGAGAAAACAGTGTAGGTATTTTACTGTGTTGAACAACCCCCAGCCCGTGATGACCATTGTGACGGGTCTGCAGGTGGATGTCAACTTCTAGGGATTGGTCCTCGTGAAATTCATCAGTGAAAATTTTAGGCTTTAATGATGTTAGTCCTAAAAAAAACAAAAAACAAACGTAAATAACAATAGTAAATATTTCAAAACAATAGGACTGAAACTGATAATATGTTTCTGAACGTATATAATGACTTTTGACATCCGTGGTTTCAGAACGCATATTATTGTCAGACATACAAGTGTCAAATAAGCGTTGTTGATAGTTGGTCGTAAAATTAATTCGCAACAATTATTTAGTGCCACATAAGTTTTAAAAATAATAATGTAATATTTACTAGGAAGGAGTTTAGTTTTATGTAGACGACTAGTTATAAAGATCTCACAGTTTACTAACATAACCTAAAAGTGTCATAGAGTTGCAAAAATGTTTTCGATTTGCCGACAAACGCATCCAGCCACGGGCATTGAGCACGCCGTGAGCTGCTGCTTCTTCAACAATGACGAAGTGTGCCTGGTTACTGCTGGCGCGAACATTATCAAGGTCTTTAGGATGTTACCTGAGGGGCACACGAAGGAAATTAATGCCGGTAAGAGAACTTGTTCCTACGGATACAAAATACACATATTATTATTCATAAACAATTATAGCTTTATATTACAATTGTACTAGGTTTACATTTGAATTTACATGGTATGTTTTTAAGCCGGTTGGCTCTGTTTTTTATTTAATGGTAAAATAATTTCCTTTAGTATTATGGTGTATATTTTCCGTAATCAAGCTGTCTTCATTGTAGTTAAACTTACAAGTTGAACAATTCAATTCTTGAGCTATGCCCCTCAATCATTTTTTTCATAGTAAACACAGATAACAATAATAAAATGTTTGAACTATGTAGGCTAAGTATGAACTGCACACTTCTAACCAAATTAATTAAAAGTACAAATAAAGTTTTTTTATTTTTTTATTTTACAAGTGTACAGGATGGTCTGGACATTAAAGGAGACCAAAAACTGATAGACAGTTATTTTTCTCCATCAATGCCACACTGTGCCCGTCACCCAAGACAACAGATGTTAGGTTTCTTATAGCCGGTAATTTCACTAGCTACAGTGTCCTCATCCCAAAACACAAAAGTGCATAGCACTCCTGTTTCACAGGATGATATCTGGCACAACGCAGTGGTACCTACCTAGACAACTCAGTATTGAGTCTACCATCTAGTAAAATATATTTAATGAACAAACATTTTATTCTTACCTATATACAAGTGGTCTAGTTAGCCAAATAGATATAGCAAACAGTTTTATAACATTTACCTCAAAGATAACATTTTAATTGCTCTCATTCATTTAAAAATTGTGATCTGTTGAAATCTACCACTTGTCCGAAAAGTGATTGCAAGGTGCATAAAATAGTCTATTTTGCCAGGAAACAAGATAACATGTTAGTTGAACTTGATCAGACATAATGAAAGAAAGTTGCGTGTGTGCTTACAATCAATGAAAAATGATATTTATAAAGTAAAGCAGGAGCACATACTTCAAAAGTAATATATTGTGCAGCATAACAGTTTTCACTTATAAGTAACGTGGACCAATATTCAACCAAAATATTAATGAAAATCTACAGGAAGTCAAAACCACAGATTTCCCAATATAGGAGATGGGGCAAGCCGCGTTTTTAAGTGCGACAAATGTAAGCTCAACGAGCATACACTGGCTGCCAGTTTACGCTCTGTGAGACAAGTCAAGACGCACGAATATTAGAAGAAATTACCGTTTTTTCCCAAAATGCCATCTTGTGCAATTGTAACATGCCATCATCGCAATGAATCAGTAAATTTACCAAGAAATATAATAACTTTTCACAGTAAGAACCGAAAAGAAATTGCGACACTGGAACTGCCTATAAACTTGGCGGCTGTCCAGTCTAATTGTATATTCGGATGTCTGTGGTCAAAACAACATAGTGCCATTAAATTAAAGGCAGCTACCACCGCAGTTCCAGATATTGTCAGGTGAAACAGGAGTGCTATGCACTTTGAGTTTCCAGATGAGGCACTGTAGCTAGTGAAATTATCAGGTATAAGAGACCAAACATTGTCGTCGGGTGTCGGGCGCCATGCGGCATGGAGGATTATAACTGTCTATAATAATAATAATAATAATAATCTTTAATAATAATCTTTATTTTCTCTTTCTTTCACACAGAACATCAATAACACAATATACAATCTTAATACTAGAATAACGAATTTCTTATTCTATGCGAAAGACTGGTGTCTGTACTAGGAAACACCTGTATGACAGATTACCAGTCTCTCCTCTTCCGGACATATAGTAATGGTATAAATACTAGGAACTCGACTACAATAACAAGTAATCTTGAATCTGTGTATCTGCATCGGAAAGTGTAAAAGATTATATAACGCAAATGTGTGTGTGAGTATGTGTGTGGTGTGTGTATGTGTGTGGTGTGTGTATGAGTGTGGTGTGTGTATATGTGAGGTATGTGTATGGTGTGTGTATATGAGTGTGTGTGTGTATATGAGTGTGTGTGTGTGTATGAGCAAATATGAGTGGGTGTGGTAATAGGTGTGTTAGTTGTTTTTTGTTTGTTGTTTTGTCAGTTGTAGGTCTCAATCAATGCAGCTGTGTCATAGTTAAGCGTATCACTTACCATCAGATGTGTGTCCTGACCATCATGTACACTTAACATAAATAGATATGATTTACTTCAAACACTGTTTGACATTATTCACTCTTATATGTTAAATACAGTGATTTGTTTACATTTTTGCAGCGGGTCAACCGATTCCCCCGAAAATGAAGCTAGAATGTCTAGCAACATACACATTATGGGGCAACGTGATGTCAATGGCTTCAGTACGGTGTCCAAGCGCTGGTCGCGACCTTCTGCTACTGTCGTTCAAAGAGGCCAAGCTATCTGTACTGCAATATGATCCACAAACAAATAATCTGATTACACTCAGTATGCATTATTTTGAAGAGGATGATATGAAGGTGAGGAAGCTTGTGTTTTTTTATAATGGTTTTAGATTAAAATAAATAACTAAATGTACAATTGTGAAGAAATTTTAACTAAAAAATTTTTGTGCCATACCACACTACTATTAAATGATTCTTTGTGTTTAAGTAACATTTATTGTTAGATTAAATCTAAATGTTACATTATGACTGTTTCCCGCGTACAATGCTAATGCCAAGAGAGAGATTAGTGACGTGACACCAGTCTATAATTGATTAGGGATAGGTAGCGTAAGTCATTTCTTTTCCGTCTAGCACTACATACTTTTACATACTTGTTGTTATTGTTATAATATGAAAATATTAATTTAATTTTGACCTGAATACATCACTGAAAGTATAAACTTAAAAAGCACAAGCAAAATACTGTCATATGACGTATGATGAGGTTGTGGTCAGGCGTATCCTTTCCATCAGGTGAGCATACCACCATGACTAAGTGACAGTCAAAAAATAAAAACACTTTTTTTTCTCTGTCAGTCCATTGTGCTTATATCATATGTTATTATACAGGTGGATGGACACGCATCCTCACATACCATGGATACGTGTAGACCCGAGTGCAGGTGTGCCGTAATGCTGCTGTACGGAAAAAAAGCGCAGTGCTCCCGTTTAGAAAGGACATCACTTCCGAGGAGGTGACCCTTTGGAGGCAAAGCGTTAGTTGATACAAAAAGATGTAAGTGCTTTACTTATAAAGTTGTCGCTATGAGTTTTATTAATGTACAGTTAAAGTTAGAAATTAGGAAGCTTTATCTTTATTTGGCATTGCATTTAAATTTTGTTATTCATATGGATAAGAGCGTTGGTGAAGTCATGTTATAGTTACGGGGTTCGGTTTCCGCACTTAGTTGCGTGAAGTGGACCATTGTGCGTGGGCGTTGTGGTGAATCATTGGTGTGGACTGTTGCCTTCCGACAAGAGGGCAGGTTAAATCCCGCCACGTTCCAATTTTTCGAATTTTGCGAAATATATGAACGTTATCTGACGCTCTTACGGGTAAGGAAAACTCGTGGGGAAACCTGCGCTCACGCCTGCGAAAAGATTCTCAGGTTGTGAGTGAAGTCGTCCAACCCGCACTGGGCCGCGTCGACGACTAAGGTCTAATCAACCGTATACGGGTAGGCTCGTGCCCCTCGGTGGGGACGTTTAATGAGCTGATGATGATGATATATTTGTTACTTCCAAGGCACCGACCAGACATTACAAGGGCACCGACGTTGGCGTCGTACGTGATGTCACCTAAGGAGTTGGACGAGAAAATTGACAACTAATTAAGATATAAGTTCCTGCATGGCTACTACGAGCCACACTGCTGTTACTGTATGAACGCAATCAGAACATTTGCTGGGTATGTTTACTGATGCAAGATTACTAAATTGTAAAGGCTATTATTAAGAATAAAATTAATTTAATTTGTAGTTCTGTTAATAAACCAGGTTTTATTTTACAAATAAATGGTAAATGAAGTACTACTTAGAAGTGCTTGTCTATCGTCAAAACGACTAATATTAAATGAAATCTCGTTTTTTTTAAAATAATATTTTTAACACATGAAATTACAAATCACTACCTATTCTGATCACTGCTTTTTATTACACCATTGAACTGCGTCTTAAGGCGTCATGGCGACAGAGTTAAAAGAGGCGTTTTTAGAGTTTTTTTTCAATAATATTAGGGATTTTTGATTAAAATTTTAAAGGTAAATAATAATAATTAATAATAAATTGATGACTCATTCTGGTGTTGCGGTTGAGACGTCGACTGCACACCAAGGGTTCGGGTTCGATCCCCGGGCAGTACAAACATATGTGTGCATGAACATGTCTGTTTGTATTGGCCTGGGTATTTATATGTTAAATATGTATGTATTTACAAAAAAATATATGTGGAGTACGTTTATCATTGTTTGTACCCATACACAGCTTCACGCTTAACTTGGGGTTTTTATTCTTATTATTATTTATTGTAATAAAGAGGCGTTTTTTGACTTATTTTCCAGCGTATCAGGTACTTTGACTATATCTTTAGGGTAAATATATTTCGAGTTGGCAACATTGTCATGCGGTTTTTGCAGGCGCACAGCGGTCCGAAACGACACGTGCGCGATGGCCGGCGTCAGTTTGAACATGAGCGCTCGAGTACACCCCGTGATTTGGGCCACTTCGGGTCTTCCCTGACGTTACAGGCGGTGCCCATACAGAAACCGCTCGGTAAGTTGAGTACACAATACTACATTTTTTTAGGGCCGGCAACGCATCCCGTGACCTCTTACGGTGAAGGAAACATCGTGAGGAAACCTGCGCACGCCTGCGAAGAGATTCAAAGGTGGCGTGAAGTCGTCCAATTCACACTGGGCCCACGTGACGACTAAGGCCTAATCACCCTATACGGGTAGACTCGGTGCCCCTCGTGGGGACGTTCAATGAGCTGATGATTGGTGATGATGAATATTGTAACTTGCAGCGGCTGTCTGATCATGGCGGTTGACTCTTTGATCTACCTCAACCAGTCGGTGCTCCGTTATGGGCGTCTCACTCAACAGTATTGCGACGCACACCACTAACTTTCCTTTACGTGAGTACTTCATTACATTTATTTTTTTACTTTTTTTACATTTGTAGCAATTTTAATTTATTTAGTCATCTAGGATGGTGTCACGATCACCGCAGTGCAGATCGTCTCGTGAAATCACGAGTGTTTTGAAAGAAAGAAAGAATTGTGATGAGGGCACTGTAGCTAGTGAAATTTACCGGGTGAAGAGACCTAAATCTGTAGGACCCATTGAAATAATGAATGTATCAGTTTTAGTTTACGAGCGCGATGAATGTACTTGAGTTTAGCTTAAAGAACAAATAAATTAGTTGGACGACTGTTTGTGTTATGGTCAAGACGTCGGCTACTCTTGCTTTCTTTCTTTCTTACTACACCAAGGGTTCCGGGTTCGATCCCGGGCAGTACAAACATTGTGTGCATATTCATCTGTATGATTAATGTAAAATATTTTTAATGTTTGACAGGCATCCAGGAAGGCGTGTGTATAACGTTGGACGGCGCGTGTGTGGCTCCGTTGGGGGAGGGGAGGTTGGCACTATGTTGCGGGGGGACAGCTATCACGTGTTGACCTTCTAGCGCGACTCCGTACGGAGTGTTCGCTCGTTTCACCTGGACCGGGCTGCTGCGTCCGTGCTCACTGCTGCGGTGAGTTTGCTTTTCGTTTAATTCTAATTGTACACTTCAATTTACATTACTATGTAAAAAGAAGAAAGAAGGTTAGTTGGGCGGGTTTTATTGAATATGGCAATCTTTAGATGGATAAGATTAGACACATACGGTTTGGGCAGACAGGTATCCTGTATGTTGTAACGTGATGATATATAGCATTTCTCGGTTGATGGGCTATGTAGTATTCAATAAATAAAAGTATTTTGAACGTTGTGAGTCCAAAGTGTTAGTAACAATTTAACTTAAAAAATATGTCAGTACAGTGCGAATGTGGATCACGAGCAGGGACGACCAGAAGGACTACCTTGACCAAATTGGTCAATGTCCTTAAGAAGGCTGGGGTCCAAGTAAAAGGAATAAAAGAGCTTGTATGAAAAGATTGATGGAATGTGAATGAAAGCTAGGGAAGTATGTCAGGACCAGCAAAGTGCGTTCCATCATCTCTGCCTACCGTTCTGGACAAGGCGTGAGCTTTATTTATTTTTATTTTTTATTTTATATATCAGTAGAATATTTTTGGAGTACAAAGAAGCTATCCATATTACATGCTTTATGTTAAGTTTGGGACTAGATAGCACTGTGTTAGTGTGAGTGAATATTTATTTATATTATAGAAATAGAAATATATTTCGTTTCGTTAGTGACAAAAGATAATTATTATCTTTCTAATTATTTTAAGGGACAAATAGCAAACTCGCTATCTTATTATTTTAAATATTTAGCCAATAATATGGCTATACAGCCTGCTTTTTTTGAGCAGAATAAAAATACTTTAAGGACTTTGGAATTTGTTCCAAATCATTTAAATTAGATAATAAGACAATAGAGGCAAACTCTTGCATATCTAAGACTATGCATTTGACAACAGAGAAGCCAATTAGCAATTATTTAAATGTAGTTCATCAGAACATACAAGGATTCTCTGGCAAAGACCTAGAAGTAGGGTTATTCTTAGAACATAAAAATGTACATGTATTATGTCTTACTGAACACTGGATAAGGCAACATAATTGTTATATTAATATAGATAATTATAAAGTTGGTAGTTTGTTTATGAGAGTGTCTGCTATTAGAGGTGGATCACTTATACTATTACAAGATAATTTAAAATTTAAAGAACGCAAAGATATTGTTGAACACTCTATTGAGCGAACTATTGAACTTTCCTGTATAGAGCTTGAGCAGTTTATTATAGTTTGTGTATATAGACCTCCATCTTCTGATTATAACTTATTTGAGACCACTATGGAGGAAGTTCTAAAAAAGGTTTGTAAATCAACCAAGAAGGTAATTGTATGTGGAGATTTCAACATAAATATTTTAGAATCGTCGCATAACTCTGTCCAGTTTATTAATTTGTTTAAGTCTTTTAATTTAACCTATCAATTCGCTGAGCCTACAAGAGCTACTCCTACTACAGCTACCTGCTTAGATAACATTTTTTGTGAAAATATTATACTTCAAAAAGCAATAATTAATTGCTTACAATCAGACCATAGTGGACAGTGGGCACAATTTGAGCACTGTCATGTCTCTAAAAATATAGATATTGTTTATAGGCCAGTAAATAAGAACCGAATTAATAGATACAAGGCTCTTGTTGACCAAAAAATTTCTCAATTGCAGTATAATGTATCAAATATCGACAGTTTATATGAAAACTTTTTAATGTTATCAAAAGTACCTATGATTGTATATTCTTAACAAAATCAATTAAAGTAAATAATTTCAAATCCAAATTCTGTGATTGGGCGACACCAGGCATATATAAAAGTAGAAATATACTTTTTAATTTATATAACTTGAAAGCTACATCTTCGGATCCAATATTTATTGCCTTTGTTAGAAATTATTCAAAAATTTTTAAAAAAGTTTGTCACACAGCCAAGTCGATCTATTTGCGTAACAAAATAATAGGTTCTGGTAATAAAATTAAAGCCATTTGGAATATTATCAACAAAGAAACATGTAAGAATAAGAGTCGCGATAATAATTTCTCCATTAAAATTAACGATAATATTGTTAGCGCGGATCTCGAAGTAGCTAGTGTATTTGAAAATTATTTTACCAATATTCCAATTGAAACAACCAGCACTTTAAATTCAAGCTCTTCCATTGCTGGCTCTCTTTTGACATCTAGTGTTTCTGAATGCAAAAAAATTTTAGCTTTAAGCACATAACTCCAGACACAATAACCAAAACTTTCAAGGAATTAAATATTAAAAAACAGAAGATCTATGGGGTATTTCTACTCATATCATAAAAGTAATTATTGATAGTATTGCACCCCATCTAGCATTGATATTTAATACTTGTGTAGATAAAGGTCTCTTTCCAAATTTAATGAAATACAGTAAATTAATACCATTATTTAAATCCGGTGATAAAAGTGATCCATCTAACTTTAGGCCCATATCTATTTTACCTGCATTAAGTAAAATATTTGAGAAAATTATATTCAATCAGTTGCTTTCACATTTTAACGTTAACAAATTATTACATGAGAAACAGTTTGGCTTCACAAAAAATAAAATACTACTGATGCTGGGATTGCACTTATTAAGCATATTTTTGATGCCTGGGAGGACAAACATGATGCAATAGGAGTTTTTTGCGATTTGTCTAAAGCTTTTGACTGCGTCGACCATAAAACACTTTTATTAAAGTTGAGACATTACGGTGTATCAGAATGCTCATTGAGTCTTGTAGAATCTTACCTCTCTGAAAGAGTTCAAAAGTCTGTATTAATGGCACAAAGTCGCATGGTGCCCTTTTGCGCATGGGAGTACCCCAGGGTTCAATTTTAGGCCCTCTATTATTTCTAATATATATAAATGACCTCCCTTACTATTGTAAAAGTCTTTCGGATATAGTTCTATTTGCTGATGATACGTCATTGATTTTTAATGTTAACAGACGTAAGGCGACTTTTGACGATGTAAATAGAGCTCTGTCTCAAGTAATGCATTGGTTTACTGCTAATAATCTTTTACTTAATGCAAAAAAAACTAAATGTATAAAATTCACTATGCCCAATGTAAGGCAGGTCGAGACCAACATAACTCTGAATAATGATCAAGTGGAACTTGTAAACTCCACTGCATTTCTTGGTATAACTTTAGATTCAAAGTTACAATGGGGGCCTCACATTGAATCACTGGCTGGTAGACTTAGCTCGGCAGCTTATGCTGTTAGGAAGATAAGGCTTTTGACAGATGTAGAAACAGCAAGATTGGTTTATTTCAGTTATTTTCATAGTGTCATGTCATATGGTCTACTGTTGTGGGGTTCAGCTGCCGACATTAATACAATATTTGTACTACAAAAAAGAGCTATTCGTTTTATCTACAACCTTAGACCCCGTGACTCTCTTAAGGAACTTTTTAAAGAAATAAATATAATGACTGTAGCATCACAATATATTTATGAAAATTTAATTTACGTCCGTAAATATTATACCTTTAAAAAAAATTGTGACTCACACAATTTTAATACTAGGAATAGAAACAAACTTGCTGTTCCGGACTTGAGACTACATAAAGTAGGTAAATCTTTTATAGGAAGATGTATAAAGTTTTTCAATAAGGTACCGCAAAATATTGTCGAGTTACCTTTACACATGTTTAAAGCTAGAATAAAAAACCACCTTTCTAAAAAAGGGTACTACACTATTGACGAATATTTATGTGATAAAAATCCTTGGTCTTAAATTGCTCAGCTATTTCAGTGTTTATGATATATTGTTACATTAAGTAATTGTTTTTAAAAAAGGCTACACTGTTGAGTTTTCTTGGGTGCTTCTTTCTCAACAGGCCAATCCACTGAAGCGCTTTTTTTCAAAGCATCAAAATTCATATTTTTAGTTTAGTATTTTTAATTGTTTTTTTTATATTTTTGTATATTTTTTGACGTTCATAAGTGCTTTTTGTAAGCCTAATTTGAATAAAGAATTTTGATTTTGATTTTTTTTTTTTGATTATAATATATGACTAAAATTGAACCCTACAGATGTGCGTCATCGAAGAGGCTTCTTTTCTCGGCTCTTCGTCTCGGCAACTCTCTGCTTCTCCGTCACCGAGAGAGAAGACCGCATGCTGTTTCAGTGGATAAGCCGCTGGAGGCCACTGTGGATCTGACGCCGCTGATGCTGGTAGTGGGAAATTCAAAGTATCTATTAATATATGGTTACAGTCAAACGCACATCGGTTAATGCTTATTGACTACAAATTTTGGCAATGAGTTCTTACAGACCGCCTGGTCAAAACCTAATGGTTTTGACACACAGGCTTCCGTTCGAGCTTGGAGTTTTATTTCAACTTACGAGCTATGGTTTTGTACTGATTTGTACAATTTCCTCTTTGATCTTATTTGGGAGTAAGGGTGTTTTAGGGCCCAATTTTATTGGTCTTGTAAACAGAATATAAGAATTTTTCAAATTACAATCTGTTAAAAAAAAAGTAAGTGAACGAATAAAACTTCAAGTAGACCATAATGCTCGACCTATGTCGCATTTTGACGATAAATAATATTGTTGATCGATGGCAACCTATAGAGTACTTACAGACTTATCTGTTTTCGCTCGCAACTATTACGGTTTTTTCAAATAAGTTTTGCGTATAAGTCTATCCCTTAGTAAATGTGGCTACTTATATTATAATTTATTTAAACATATGTTTCATATTTAATTAATATATCTATTCATTTACTTAACTAAATAATATTTATTATATACTACCTGAGATACGGGACCTAGTTCAGGTGTCAGCCCGCCATATTCTCCTATGATTAATATTTAATTGTATGTTTTCTTGAATTGTGAGAAATAAAGAAATTTATTATTTATTTATTAATATTTATATTTATCACACACACACGCACACACAATATTCAGTATATAATATTATCGTCATACGATTATTTAGTCGGATGAACGATATGCCGGCCGAGCGTAGTGGTGTGGAGACTCGGCATCCAAACCTGTTGGTTCGGGTACCGTCGCGGGCGCACGAATCGACCAATTACCAACGGACGCCAGTCGAAATTCATACTCTGACGCGGAGCTCATGTTTTATCGATGCGCACTTCTTGCTTACCTACCTTCGCTTGCTTGTATTTAATTTCATATTTCTTGTTTTTGCTATCTTCTTGTGCATTCCTTCTGTTATATACTTCTACTGTCCCTGTGACTGTAATTGTGTGACAATATATATTTTACAACTCAGTATTTTGTGTTATTGTGCTCGACTCCACAAACACTATATACAGGTACTGTACTTTTTCCCCATGATAAACAATAAATTAACTTAAAGCACAATAACCAAGGTTTAAAGTTTTTTGTTTGTATTTACCCCCGAATCCCGATATTTTGGCTTCGTGTCCCGATTTAAAACAAATCGGACCTGGCACCACTATACGGAAGTGACATTGCCATTGTATGACAAAACTCCTTTAATTAATAAAGATAAAAAACTACGATTATTTCAGACCGAGAAAAGGAAGCAAGCATGTCCAAAGAACAATCGCAAAACGATCCGGCGGCTAAGAAGCGACGTTTTGCACGGTTGAGCGATTGCGTGCGACCAACGTCATAGAGATCAGCGACAAAGACGAGTTGGAAGTGTACGGATCCGATATCAGGACTTCCACGCAGTTGACCAGCTATGTGTTTGAGGTGAGTGCTTTTGGGTTAGAGCCCACCAATTGTAGATAAGCCAAAGTCAAACTCGAAATCCTTTATTCAAAGTTATTTATTCAATTAATGTTAACTTTTAGCAGTTTTTAAGGTATGAATCTAAAAACGTACACTCAGTTTTTGTAACATCTTTTTTTGCATATGGGAGATATAAGAAAAATGGTACCCTAAAATAGGGGATGGAATTTGACTGATATAATATTCACCTAAAAATTAGTACAGGTTTTTTGATTAAAACGGATCACTATATAGTAACCACTATATATATACTGTTATTTTTGAGGTTTCTAATGTGATGTCGTAAATATTTTTTTCCGCTTCCACATTGCAAACACAGGTTGAAACCTACAAGATTTATCAAAATAATGTACTGAGTATTAATACATTGAAAAGGTGCACTGAAAGCTCCCCAATGTATATGTTTATTTCTTATGGATATCCCACAAAATAGGGTTTTTTGTCATTAACTTTTCGAAGCGATTTTAACTAATTGAACATTGATCCTTATCCAATTAAATACCTTTAATACATTGTTGATTTAATATACATCTATATGGCTTTTTACAGTATATAATTCAAATGAATATTTTCGAAGAAATTACATATAGACGTGGTACGCGTAGCGTTTGCGGTAGTATCGGCCATCTAGCCGCATAGGGCTGGATGGCGTTGTGTGTATGTCATGTCAGTGGATATTTATTATTATCTATACTAATATTATAAAGCTGAAGAGTTTGTTTGTTTGTTTGAACGCGCTAATCTCAGGAACTACTGGTCGGATTTGAAAAATTCTTTCAGTGTTAGATACCTTATTTATCGAGGAAGGCTATAGGCTATATATCACGCTACAAGTAATAGAAGCGGAGAAGCAATGAAGAACGTTTCAAAATCCGGGGGGAATTTTTCATACTTGGAGATTCCGCTGCGTAC
Source organism: Leucinodes orbonalis (assembly GCA_019425675.1). NCBI lineage: Eukaryota > Metazoa > Arthropoda > Insecta > Lepidoptera > Crambidae > Leucinodes > Leucinodes orbonalis. The sequence goes on along the minus strand of PQWD01005918.1, from coordinate 98,796 downwards.
GCTGCGTAAACCGTTAAAGTTTCGCAAAAGTCATGTATGAGATTATTGTTACCCTTTTAAAGGTCTACAAAAAAGTCCACGACAGCATATGTCTATCTTTTAAGGTTAGCTCCCTATAACATATTTTTTGCGAAAAAATTTTTCTAAAATAATGAATCATTTTGCGAAGCTATTTTCATAAATATGATATCAATCCTTATCCAAATAAATACATTATTTATCACAAGTATTTAATTTTAAACAAAATTGCCCTGTACATCATTCAATTTAAATGAATATCTTATGAGATATCGCAGTTTTAACTCACCTATATAAACGAAGTACCGGGTTAAAGAGAGCGTTAGGCCAAAGTAACTATTCCACGCGGACGAAGTCGCACGCAAAAGCTAGTTTATTATAAAAGTGAAGTTGTGTTGTGTCAGGTGTGCCACTTGCAAGATGGAATTTGTTTTATATAATAAGAACAATATTGACGACTTATTTGGTGTTGCGGTTGAGACGTTGAGTGCAACACCAAAGGTTCCGGTTTCGATCCCCGGGCAGTACAAACATTGTGTGCACGAACATGTCTGTTTGTAATGGTCTGGGTGTTTTCAGTGTAAAATATGTATGTATTTACAAAAAAAAATGTATATAAGTATGTTTATCCGTTGTTTAGTACCCATAATACAGGCTTTACGCTTAACTCGGGCCTAAATGGCGCTGTGTGAATGTCAGTGGATATTTATATTTATTTATTTTAGTATATAATATGTCTTTAATGAGCTGATGATGATGTGATGATGATGATGTGATGATGATGATGTGTATGTGTCAGGTGTGCGACTCCCTGCTGAACATCTGTCCCATCGGCGACGTGTCTATGGGCGAGCCGCAATTAGCCGGCGAGGGGGAGGGTGAGGGTGAGGGGGGGGGAGGGGGAGGGGGGGCGCGCGTGGAGCTGGTGGCGTGCAGCGGCCGCGGGAAGAACGGAGCCCTCGCCGTGCTGCAGAGGGCGCTGCGACCCCATCTCGTCACTGCCTTCGCGTTGCCCGGTAACCTTATCTACTATATAAAAATAAGTCGGGTTTTCCTTCCTGACGCTATTACTCCAGAACGCACGAACCGATTTCCACGGTTTGCATTCGTTGGAAAGGTGTCGGGCTCCGTGAGGTTTGTAGCAAATAAAATTCAGGAAAAATTTCAACAGAAAAGCGGGAAAATCTTTTTTCATATACAACGACATCTCTGATACATAGCATGTACTACAAACCAATATTTTAAGTAGATGGCATCTTTTGATCACCAAACGAAATGTTACATAAAACGAAGCCATCTGGAGGCGAAACGGAGTTCGCTGGGTTTGCTAGTACACGTATATTTCCCACCTTTCATTCTAAAGGGGCACATCCCAAAAAAATGCATTTCTGAGTTTAACTTATAAACGGACCCATAATCAACTTAGGTACATGACGCTCTTGATAGAAAGAATCCGAACAATATGTCCGCGAAAACTTAGTTTATGCCTTTTTCATATTTCCGAGTAACGTGTGTCAGTTTAATAATGCGATGATGAACTAAATATGCGATAAGTAATTTCATAACTAACGGACATACTCTTATAATATTCTATTATTTCGCAATTAATGTTTTATTTTTTTATGACTGATTTTGTGAGAACAGAAGCGCTCAAGAATCTTCTAACACGTTTTCCCAACAATCTTGTTTTTCGAATTGTGCCCCTATAAAATAAAAGGTGCGATTTGTTTCATTTAGACCTCACCAACAGTACATGCATACACTTACTTACTCCGCTGGCTCATCGACCCGAAGTGAGTCTTGGCCTCCGAAACAAGAGATCGCCATCTTTGTCGATCCTGCCCCTCTTCCCGTCAATCATTGACCTGGAGTTCACGCAGATCAGAGTTGACGACGTCCTTGGCCCAGGTATCGAGGTGGCCAAGCCAGCGAAGACGCTGCGCCTTCGTCTCGCCGAGGATATATATTATAATATTGTCGCTATTAATATTTATCTTTTTATAGGTTTTTAATATTAGTAAAACAAGTTTTGCACCACATATCCAGTTCCCTAGCTTCCTCCCACTTCACCAGTAACCCAGGTTATTCCACGTATAATTTGTGTTAAGTATTGTCTTCATAGGTAATCTTAGATAAACCATAAACTAACTACATGCACAATGAATAAAAAATGTTGTGTTTTAAAATTTCGGAAATTATATGTTCGTTATCCGACGCCCTTACGGTGAAGGAAAACATTGTGAGGTAACTTGTGCACGCGGCGAAGAGATTCAAATGTAGTGCGAGAAGTCGTCCAATCAACCCTGGGCCCGGGTGGAAAACTACGCCTATACACCGCTACGGGTAGGCTCGGGCCGGGGGGGGGGGGAGACGTTTAATGATCCAAGATGTTGATGAATTATTTATTTATTTATTTGGACAGCCAACAAAACAAACACCATACAATTATAAACTTATATCTATAAATACATGATTGTAGTGTTGCCTTAGTTAAAGGCTGCCACGGCATGCACAACTGAATGATGAGTCGACAGACAGAACGCCTATAATCGTTTAATTTAAAATATACGTATACATTTACATTATTCTACTCGTTACTGGCAGCTAGTGCCAGCAAAGTAGACTTAAACTTGCGCTGTGAATATGACTGAATTGTTTCTGAATCCTATTAATGGTTGAAAAGTGACCCAAGTTAGTCCTTAAAATTTTTAGGTTTATAAGCGAGTATCTACAATTACGAGCGCGTTTAAAAGGACATTATAATTTATTTGTTGAAGCAGACTCGCACAATCAATGTGCCCATTGATAATGTTGTACAAAAATAGTTATCTGATACGATTCTACGACTCTCTAAACTCCGAAGTTTAAAGAAATCCAGCCGCGATTTGTATGTAGGAAGCCTTTTGGCCATCATACTCTGGAAGGACACGTGCCAAAGAAACCGTTTCTGTACAGACTCCAAACGGCGTCTATGGATTTCATAGTATGGAGTCCAAACTACACTACAATACTCTAGACCAGAGCGAATCAAGGAGTTGAATACTGCTATTTTACTAGTAGGTTGTTTAAATGCACGGCAGTTACGTATAATGAAACCAAGTAGTTTAAAACTTTTAGTAACAATTTTATCGACATGTACGTTAAAGCGAAGTGTGCTATCGATATAAACTCCAAGATCACGAACCACATCCACAGCTTTATAATATTGTTATTAATTCTATAAGAGTGGGAGCAGACGGTCTTTTTCCGAGAAAAGTGTATGTAATGACACTTGTCAGTATTTACAACCATTTTTGACCTACACCAAGTGGCGAATCTATCCAAGTCCTTTTGAAGCAGGCACCAATCGTTTTCATTCACAAGCCTCATTGTCTCTTTGAGGTCATCGGCGTATAAGTATATTTGTGAGTGTAAGAAACACGACGTCGTTGATAAACACATTAAAAAATAAAGGGCCTAAATGTGATCCCTGAGGCACTCCAGAGGTGGCTGAGAACACATCAGAGGAGACACCGTCAATTACGACTCTAGAAGACTGCTTGCAAGATAAGACGCACACCACGATATTAAACTCCCTGTAATACCATAATTAAGAGTTTATTTATTAGATTTGATGGTCCACCTTATCGAATGCTTTACTAAAATCTGTGTAAATAGCATCGATAGAATCACCCCCATCGACAGCGTCAACAACTCCGACACAAAGCTACAGTTCGTGATGTTGATCTGGCCTTAATAAAGCCGTGTTGCTCAGGTATGAGGATCTGCTTCACGTGCCAGCAGATAATAGGGTGAATAAGGGCCTCAAAGACCTTGCCAAAGATTGGAAGAATAGACACTGGTCTATAGTTAATAGACACTGGTCTATAGTTTTTTAGAATTAAGAATTCTTGGCGTTCAAATGGTTAATCATGTTGATCGTTTAAACAGGTTGTATAGACATGTGGACGGTGATGGGCGAACCACCGGTGAAGGGTCTAGAGATGCGACGAAGGACGCGGAAAGTAGCCACGCTTACCTCATATTAACACAGGAGGACTCCAGTATGTATGTCAATTTATTTGGAACATTATCATCAGCCTGTAACGGCTCATTGCATCGCATAGGCGTTCTGCACAGCATAGTTATGCGAGATAGGGCCGTAATTCACTACGCACGCCTAAAGCGGATTGGTGGGTGTTAAAGGCTACCATCTAAAAGCATTGAGTAATTCTTTTCGAACAATCAGGTGATTCAGCCGGTGATTGATTGGCCGCTGGCAGACGAGTGCTGGAGTGGAGACCGCGTCTCGCAAGCGTAGCGTAGGACGCCCTCCGGCTGATGAACCGACGACTTGCGAAAGGTCGCTGGTGGGAGCTGGATGAGAAAAGCGGAGGGCCGGATGTCTGGTGCAAAATGGAAATGGGGAGACCTATGTCCAGCAGTGGACTGCGAAAGGTTAAATAGTAGGTGGAAAATCAAACTGGAATATCGCACGGTGTATTTTTTATGTTACAAAATGTACAAGACGGTCAGCACGCTCACCCGATGGTAAGTGATTCGCCTGCCCGTGACAGAGCGGCATTGACTAGCAACCGAGTGGACAGATGTAAGGTCTCTCATACCCGGTAATTTTACAAGCTACAATGCCCTCATCTCGAAATACATAAGTGCAAAATACTGGTACAGTAGATCGCCGATTATCTGAATTAATTAGGACTGGGCACGATTCGAATAATTGGAAATTCGGATAATCGGACATAGACTGGTAATAAGGAAAAACGAATTGTCACACATCGAATAAACTTTATTGAGTTTAACAAACACAGTTCTACAACGCTCACTCGAATACTCAACCTCATCAGGCCTTATCAAAAATACAAAGTGTAAACGATAATAGTGGCTTAGGACCGATTCGGATAATTGGCGATTCGGTTAATCGGCGTTCTACTTACTGTATTTGACGGGACGATCTCTGGCACTGCGGTGGTACCTACCTAGACGATACAGTACCGAGTCTACCACCTAGTTCTTATTATTTTCTTGTTTTATGTATTGTATGCCAAATAAAACTTTCTAGATCCTCCAAACCGGACAAGAGATAAACGAAGTGGACAACAGTGGGTTCATAACGGGCTCGCCGACTGTGTTCGCCGGTAACCTAGGAAACAACAAGTTCATGGTACAGGTCACCACCAACGCGATCCGCCTTATTAAGAGTGAGTATGGTATTTCAAGGCCCGTATTCTGAAACGCGACTCAAGTGTTGATCTCTACTTAAACGGTTTAAAATATTTATTTCTAATACTTAATATGATATTATGTTTTTACTAATACTTAATATGATAAAAATTGTAAATATATTTTTGCTTAATATAATTATTTTGATAGTAAGTGATATGATTCAATACAAAACACATTTTTTTTAAAAGAGTATCTACTGAGTTTCTTGCTGGATTCTTCTCAGAGAAAAACTGCCGTCCGAACCAGTGGTAGCTTCATTTGACATTCATAAGTGTTCTGTAAGGACCTAAACTGAATAAACACATTTAAAAATTTTTTCTCTAAAATAATACAATTCACTTATGATAAATACATTGTATATTTAAATATTGTGTACGGCATGGTTAATAGCAATAACATCAAATTAAATATAGTGAGAACGGGATAGCGCTATATACGATACAAATCGGCATCCCTTTCTAACTCTATTTAAGATCAACGCTTGAGTCTCGTTTCCGAATATGGGCCTAAGTCTTTTAATTTTTCTTTAACAACTCCTGACATTCAATCTTTGGCTTTAGGCATCTGATGGTTAAGTTATACAAACATAAATTCAGTATATACATTTACTAGCGACCCGCCCATGCTTCGCACGGGTGCAATGGTGATATTCATATTAGGCACGCTCCCGCGTGCCCGGTCGGTCGGTACCGCCGCGCAAACGCTACGTACCGCAATTTTAAAATCTAATATTTTCGAAAATATTCAATTCAATTCAATTCCGTGACTCTCTTAAGGAACTTTTTAAAGAAATAAATATAATGACTATAGCATCACAATATATTTATGACAATTTAATTTACGTCCGTAAATACTATCATACCTTTAAAAAAATTGTGACTCACACAATTTTAATACTAGGAATAGAAACAAACTTGCTGTTCCGGACTTGAGACTACATAAAGTAGGTTAATCTTTTATAGGAAGATGTATAAAGTTTTTCAATAAGGTACCGCAAATATTGTCGAGTTACCTTTACACATGTTTAAAGCTAGAATAAAAAACACCTTTCTAAAAAAGGGTACTACACTATTGACGAATATTTATGTGATAAAAATCCTGGTCTTAAACTGCTCAGCTATTTCAGTGTTTATGATATATTGTTACATTAAGGAAAATGAAATGTTTTTAAAAAAGTTTTCTTGAGTGCTTCTTACACAACAGGCCAAACCACTGAAGCGCTTTTTTTTTCAAAGCATCAAAACTCATATTTTTAGTATTTTAATCGTTTTTTATTATATTTTTGTATAATTTTTGACATTCATAAGTGCTTTTGTAAGCCTAATTTGAAATAAATGTTTTTGACTTTGACTTTGATTCAATAAACAAAAAAAAATATTGTGGGATATCCATAAGAGATAGACATATACCATCGCGGAGTTTTCTGTAGACCTTGTCAATGTGTACAACACTTTGTACACTATTTTGATAAATATTGTAGGGTTCAGCCTGCGTTTGCAATGTAAATGAACAAAAGTAATTATTTACGACATCACATTAGAAGCCTCAGAAGTAAAAGTATTCCCCCACTATTTAATGGATGTTGTTACACATATAATCCTCTTGAATCACTCCATCTATTAAAAAAAACCGCATCAAAACTCCATTGCGTAGTTTGAAAGATTTATGCACACATACACATACAGGGACACATTCAATTCAATTCAAACGTTTATTTATTTTTTATTTGGGTAAAAAAACAATGTAGAACAATATTTGCTTACAAATAACATGACAAAAGTGCTATTTCTACACCAGCATCAAATACCACAGATTAATAAATACATAGTGAATAGAGAGTGGCAACAACTACTTAAGACACAGTGATTCTACATTTCAGGCCGTAAGCATAGCACATAGGGACAAATAAAGCGTCTTTGTTTTATACTATGTAGTGATGACTGATTGCGGTTCCACCAAGAGAAAAAAATAAATAAAAATAACAACAATAATCCTGGCCGTTTTCGACCACAGCGACCGAAATACTGGAGCAGCTCATTGTTATTGCCCTGCCCTCTGATGCGCTCTCTGGTGACTCGCATAGCCAATTTTGTGCGTAAAGGTGCGAGCACACTTCGGGCAAGTCAACACCCCACCGACAAAGTGATAGGTGGGAGCTCTACGTGGACGAGACTTAAGCTCGTCCCTCTTATCGTCCATGTCTTGGCGACGCTTAATCTCAAAAGCATTGACCCGATCCTGAATCAGACGACGCCATTCCGGGCGCTGTGCTGCTGCACGCTCCCAGAGAGAGGGCTCAATTTCGCATCTTTTCATATGTCTTTTTAGAACATCCTTGTATCTAAGGTACTGGCCACCGCTTTTACGCTTACCGTCCTGAAGTTCTGAAAAAAGTAAGCGCTTAGCCACTCTGCTCTCTGGCATGCGATACACGTGACTACACCATCAATAAAAATAAAAATATAATATGTGGTACAGATGGCGTCCAAATCCAGTCGTTGCAGCTGGACTGGTCGTGTGTGAGAGCGTCGGCGGCGGACCCGTACGTGGTGGCGGAGGGTGGGGGACAGGCTCTGGTGCTGGCCTTGAGGGAGTATAGGGCTAAAGACGGCAGTGTACGTATACTAAACATATTTATTGAATAAATAAATATCTACTGATATACACACAGCGTTATCTAGCCCCAAGTTAAGCGAGAAGCCTGTATTATGGGTACTAAACACGGATAAACATACTTTATATATTTTTTTAATATATACATATTACATAGAAAGCACCCAGACCAATACAAACAGACATGTTCATGCACACACGTGTTTGTATCGCTTGAATTTTCTTTCTATGTTTCTGAAATGTATGTATGTCGACGAAGATCAGCATCATAGTATTAATTATACTTTAACTTTTTGACCGCCATTGACGCCTCAAGGCGTCGTAATAGATATTCTATTGTGTTTGGAATCCCGGCGTTGTTGAACATTGCTGAGTGGTTTACTATTCAGTGTGAAGTAATTTATTTGATTTGTAATAGGTTTATTACAAATTTGACGACCCATTTGGTGTGGCGGTTGAGATGTCGACTGCAACACCAAGGGCTCCGGGTACGATCCCCGGGCAGTACAAATATGTTTTTGTAATGGTATTGTTATACATTTTCTGTAATATGAATGTATTTACAAAAAAAAATATTTAAATATGTTTATCCGTTGTTTAGTACCCATAATACAGGTTTCACGCTTAACTTGGGGCTCGATGGCGCTGTGTGGTTATTTATTTATTTTATGTGTTTTAGCCTAACATTGTATAAGTTTACGTACTTTCAGTGTGTGAAACCGCTGTATAAAATCATTTAATTTGTCCAGCAAACGGGTCGTCTGGCCCCCACGCGGCAGGCCGTCCCCCCTCGCCCGGCCTTGGTCCGGGCCGTGCCCTACCGGGACCTGAGCGGACTACTGGCTCCACCGGACCCCCCGCCCGCACAGGTATGCCCATACATAACCACGTACCACTTGTTACACTTGGTACATCAAGTCATAAAGTTAGAATTCATTTAATCAGATTAGGCTTACAAAAAGCACTTATGAACGTCAAAAAGAATACAAAAAATACAATAAAAAATACATTTAAAATACCAAAGTAAAGCACAATTAATTTTGATACTTGGAAAAAAGCGCTTCGGCGTTTTGGCCTGTTGAGAAAGAAGCACCCAAGAGAACTTAACAGTACAGCATTTTTAAAACAATGATTTTAATGTACAGATATTTAGGTCCTGAGTTGTCTAGGTAGGTACCACCGCAGTGCCAGATATCGGCCCCGGAAACAGGAAAGTTAACTTTTGTGTTTCGGGATGAGGGCACGGTAGTGAAATTACCGGGTATAAGACCTAACATCTGTTGTCTCGGGTGACGGGCGCAGTGCGGCATTGACGGAGAATATAATAATTACATTAATTGCCAATTGTTAAATAAAAGGAACAAAATGCTTCAGCTGATGAACACATTGTAAAAATATTCATTTCCTCAATCAGAAATTAAATCAGTAGTGTACTGTTTTGTCATAACTTCCACACTTGGGTTGGGTTGGAGACAGTACGTATAAAAGGCTAGGTGTAATGAGCGAGTGCTTTTTCTTCACCCGGGTATAAGAGATGTTAGATCTCTTATACCCGGTAATGTAACTAGCTACAGTGCCCTAATCCTGGAACGCATGAGTACTAAATACTGGTATTTAACGAGGCGATATCTGGCACTGCGGTGGTACCTACCAAGACGACTCAATACCGACTCTACCACCTAAATGATTGGGCATATATTTCTTAAAGGCTTGGTGTAATGAGAGAATGCTTTTTCGTCACCCGAGACGACAGATGTTAGGTATTTTATACCCGGTAATTTAACTAGCTACAGGGCCCTCATCCCGAACACAGAAGTGCAAAACACTCGTGTTTAACGGGACGATACCTGCACTGCGTTGGTACCTACCTAGACGACTCAGTATCGACTCTACCACCTAAAAGATTGAGTACATATTTCTATGTACCTATGAGTCCATCTTTTGAAGACTTAATGTATTGCAGGTCAAAGGTGAATTCCCGAGTGCGGGCGTGAAAGCCGAAGGTCCAAAAGCCGCGCCTCGAGACGACGACGATCTACTCTATGGCGGACATCAGACTCCGGCTTCTATGGCCAGTGTGAGTGTAACACTATATAGTATACAACAAAATCGCTTTGTCTGTCCTTATATCCCTATGTATGCTTAAAGTTTTAAGACTACGCAACGGATTTTGATGCAGTTTTTTAATAGATGGAGTGATTGAAGTGGAAGATTTATATGTATAACAACACCCAATAAATAGGGGAGAAACACAGTTATTGTTGACGTTTCTAATGTGATGTATATATTTTTTCTAATGTGATGTATATATAATGTTTCTATTATGTGGTCCATCGATATAATAACAGAAAAAAAAAATGTCATCATCCCTATTGTCTTAGTGTATTTGGTCTGTCTGTCAAAAAGTGTTCATTTGCAGTCGGCCAGTCATGTCTGTCGAAGGAGCTGGACACACGACAGTTACTAAATATATAACGTTAACAGTTGTAATGTATTTAGTATCAGCATTCTACCCGTGCGTAGCCGGGGCGGGTCGCTAGTAAATAAATCAATAAATATTCACTGACATTCACACAGCGTCTTCTAGCCCCTAACTAAGCGTTAGACTATAATAGCGGTGCGCGAATTGTGTCTTAAGAAGAAAACATATCTTCATATCTTTTCCTTTCTCGGATATGTATCTCTATTTCATATCTTCAACTCTTTGATTCCATCGAAGGTCATTTAATGCAAAATATGTCTTAAGTTAGTGGTATAAGGTTCATAATGTTAGTAAACTTCTAAAGAGATGAAGATATGTTTACATTGAATCATCTCTTTTGTCGATATCCATATCTGCAAGCTGTCTCTGTCTTCCTTTGATATTTCGTATAGCGCGCTTGCGCTTACTCTTTGTTACGTATCAGTATATCTGTTAATGCAAAATCTGCCTTGGGTCTGTGGCATAGAGTTCATAAAGAGTTGAAGATATATTTGAAGAATTGGGAGTTGAAGATCCGTTTGACAACAACCATTTCAATTCATATCCATATCAGCAAACCATCTCTGTCTCTCTTTGATATTTTCGTATAGCGCGCTTGCGCTTTCTCTTTGTTACGTATCAATATACATTTAATGCAAAATCTGTCTTGAGTCTACGGCATAGAGTTTAATATATTAGTATACTTCTACGGAGTTAAAGAGTTGAAGATATGTTTTAAAAATGTCGGGAGTTGAAAGATAGGTTTGCTAGCGGTTCGGATATGTATCTTTTTTCATATCCTCTCTGAGCTACCCACGTCTAGACTATAATATGAGTACTGAACAACGGATACTTAAAAATACTATTTAGTAAATATATATGTATATAAAATATGTAGAAAACACTCAGACCAATACAATCAGACATGATCATGTAGCAGTACAAACATTTGTGTGCATGAACATATCTGTTTGTATTGGACCGGGTGTTTTCTATGTATAATATTGTTACGAATTGACGTAATTAAAATGACATTAAATATGGCGGCTAATATGTGACGTCAGTCCACAGACAGTCCATAGAGTATGACATGCGAATTGTCAAATAGCAAAGAGTCTAGTATGTTCTAGATATTTCGCGAACTATGTAGAATGACGTCGACGCTTCGAGCTCAGCGGCCGGACAGGTATATAAGGCGGGCCGACGGGTGCGCCGGGAGTCTTGTGTTCTACTCAAGAGCGAACGAAGAGCGAAATACCTGCGACTACAAGGAAGAAGCGACTGATACAGAGATATCTAAGGGAACGTCGAGTGTGATATAAGAGTGTGAAGAGTTGACGAGTGATTATTACGTGTGTGTGCGGAAATTATACGGACCCATCAAGTGTTGTATTACAGTGTGTAGTGCTAATCAGTGATTATTGTGCGTGCGTGAATTGACTAATTACTGAGAGTTTAATTGTAATTAGTGTTATGTGTAATTAATAGCGGTAAAATTAATAAAGTGTGTTACCGTGTTATTCATCGTGTTTGGCAATAATTTATCCTGAACCCCCAGCTTGTAACAATATGTATGTATTTACAATAAAAACGTATATAAGTATGTTAAACCGTTGTTTAGTACTCATATTACAGGCTGAATGCTTAGTTTGGAACTAGATGGCGCTGTGTGAATGTCAGTGGATATTTATTTATTTATTGGTATACTTTATTACTTAATCAGCCTATTACAGTCCATGGCCTCCGTGATCTATTGGTCACAGGGCTTACATCGCTGACGCGATGAGCGTCGGTGGCTCAGTGGTATGGACTGTCGCCTTGCTACCGGGAGGGCTGAGGTTTAAATCCCGACACGTACCAATGTATTTTCGAATTTTCGAAAATATATGTACGTTATCCGACGCTCTTACGGTGAAGGAAAACATCGTGAGGAAACATTCATGCACGCCTGCGAAGAGATTCGAAGGTTGTGTGTGAACCGCGTAGACGACTAAGGCCTAATCACCCTATACGGGTAGGCTCGTGCCCTCGGTGGGGACGTTTAATGAGCTGATGATGAAAGATCGTGTAACTGGAACATTATCGCAGATAATGTTGGCGGAGCAATCGAAGAATCCGGGCGTGCCTCGTCGCATATCGCGCTGGTGGAAGAAATACCTCGTCGAAGTGAAGCCCACGTACTGGTTGTTCGTGGTGAGGAACAATGGGAACTTGGAGCTGTACTCATTGCCCGAGATGAGACTCAGTTTCCTTGTGAGGGACGCGTGCGCTGGACATCGGGTGAGTTGATATTAACTATGTGGGTTTTGAAGTCAATAAGTGAATAGGACGGTCAGTTCGTTCACCCAGGTGAGCTTAACACGGTCAGGCGTATCACTTACGGCCACTGGTAAGTGATACGTCTGACCGTGATAGATACAGTGTTAACGGGAATCGATAATAGTAGGAATTATTTAATTTTCGGTAACATTGAGGGGATATTTATTTATTATTATTATTTATTACTAGTTGTTCCCCGCAGTATTATCCGCGTTATAAGATTATATTCTACCACAGTAAAACATTATCTAAAAGCGGGCAACACACGCGACGAGAATTTTATTTTACTAAAATAAAAACTATGTGCTAAAATAAAAGTAGCCTATGTTTTTCCTTATTACATCAGCTGCCTGCCAAAGAAAGTCCCATCCAAATCGGCTCAGCCGTTTCAGAGATTACCCGGAACAAACATACAGACAAAAATAAAAATAAATATTTTGGCGTATGTACTGTATATTCATTCTGACGACCCATTTGGTGTCATGATAGTGACGTCGGCTGCAACACCAAGGGTTCCGGGTTCGATCCCCGGCCAGTAAAAACATTTGTGTGCATGAACATGTCTGTTTCTAATGGTCTGGGTGTTTTTTTTATATATAATATGTGTGTATTTACAAAAACCAAAAGATGTATATAAGTATGATTATCCGTTGTTTAGTACCTATACTACAGGCTTCACGCTTAACTTGGGGCTAGATGGCGCTGTTTGAATGTCAGTGGATATTTATTTAATTATCATATGTATGAAAAATAAGGTTATTTCGATGTTACAAACAGTCACTTCAATTGTATTTATGAATGAATGAATGAATGAACGATCCGACCGTTTTCGGTCATGGCGACCACTTCGACTCCTAAACAGTACGGCGCACATGCGCTTGAAGATGGCTAATGTAGCCGATCTTTGCAGTAAACTCACGAGCACATTTTGCACACGTGAGCTTACCATTGACATAATTATACTGAATGGAACACCGAACACCCGTGACCATTGAAAGAAAGAAAGAAAGAAAAAAATCTTTATTCAAATAAATCTGTTACAGATACTTTTGAATCGTCAATTGTTATTATTATCATATTTTTTGTGACTCTACCACCGGTTCGGAATAAGTAGGATCTTCGAGAAGAGCCGGCAAGAAACTCGAGTTACTCTTTTAATCTTTTTATATCAGTGGTTACAGTTTTGTCATTTACCTACAAATAGCTTTATAATAATTTATTACAAAGATTTTGTAACTGGAACACTAAGTGCAAGACCACACATCTTTATCCGATAAATATTCTTCTATTGTAAAGTAACCTTTTTTCATGAGGGTTTTTTAATCTTTAATTTAAACTGGTGAAAAGGCAATTCGGCAAGATTTTGTGGTATTTTATTAAAGAATGTTATGCCTCTTCCAACAAATGATTTTCCTACTTTACTTAGTCTAAGATTTGGGACAGCAAGTTTGTTTTTGCTCCTAGTATTAAAGTTATGTACGTCACAATTTTTTTCAAACAAATGAAAATTTTTGTGGACATAAACTAGATTATGGTAAATGTATTGGGACGCTACTGTTAAAATATCGATTTTTTTAAATACTTCCCGAAGTGAATTGTGCCAGTGCCATTGTATTTATATATATGGTTTGGACTGTTTTTCCATACATGTGTTCTCCCAACAGATCCTAGCGGACAGTCTGGAGTCAGTGCCAATAGTGGAGCAGAATGAAGACGACGACACTAGTTCCAGCGGATCGGGGGCTAGACTCCAGGAGTTGCTGGTGGCCGGTCTGGGGCATAAGGGTACAAGGGTGCTAATGATGATGAGGTTCCATGATGACCTGCTTATATATCAGGTATACCATCACGTTGGTGAATATAAACATAAAAGTTATACTCAAAATAACTTTTTTTTATCATATATAGGCAGACATTTGACCGCCATCTCACCTGATGGTAAGTGATGATGCGGCCGAGGATGGATTTTGCCCGTCTCAGTCAGAGCCTCTTTCACTCAAAAAATCTTAAGCAGATACTTCTGAACAGTCAATTATTAATATTTATGTAATTTTTTTATGACTCTGCCATCGGTGAGGTGAAGTGTTCTTTATTTTGCGATAGAAAAAAATTACAAGTTACCTTGTTATTGAATATATACAAATTCTATTAATATTATAAATACGAAAGTTTGAAAGTATGATGTATGTTGGTTGGTCTTTCATGCAAAAAGTTTTTAATGGATTAAAATGAAACGTTACAGTTATATGGTTTATTTCTTCTCAGTGGAAATCTCCCTGCCGAACCAGTGGTAGCAGTCATTTGACATTCATAAGTGTTCTGTAAGGACCTAAACTGAAAAGACACTTAAACAACGGGTACAATTTATAAAGATAATTTGTGAATTGTCTAAAATATGACATTAAGTGTCAAGTAAATAGGAAAAATTTACCATTTGCAAGCTATTCTGGTGTGCGCTGCTAAAACCATTAAAAGTAATTTTATCAAAATAGATATATTATCATCATCATAAGCCCATTATACGTCCCCACCGAGGGGCACGAGCCTTCCCGTGGCGGATGTTTAGGCCTTAGTTCACGCACAACCTGAATCTTCTCGCAGGCGTGCGCAAGTTTCCTCACGATGCTTTCCTTCACGGTAAGAGCGTACATATAATTTCGAAATTAGATTGGTACTAGGCAGATTGGAAGGCAACAGTCCACACTAATGGTCATCGACGCTATAATTAGATATTTAACGACCCATTTGGTGTAATGGTCGAGACATTGGCTTTTACACCAAGGGTTTGATCCCCGGGCGGTACAAACATTTGTTTGCATGAACATATCTGTTTGTGTGTTTACTATGTATAATATGTATGTATTTACAAAAAAAATGTATAAAATTATGTTTATCTGTTGTTTAGTACCCATTCTACAGGCTTTACGCTACACTAGGGGCTAGATGGCGCTGCGTGAGTGTCAGTAAAAAAAAGATATAAGATACACGAAATAAATGATAATAAGTGAGCGTAGACAAATTAAATAATAAAATTGTATTGTCCAACAGGCATACAAGTATCCACGTGGCAATCTAAAAATGCGTTTTTGCCGTGTGAACGTGCCCTTTCCCTTCGGCTACGTGGGCGGAGTTCCGGGTGGAGGGAACGAAAGCTACGAGGCCGCTACAATAAGGGAAAACGTCCGGCAGATGAGATACTTTAGTAAGTATTTTAAATTTAACTTTTGCCCACGGCTTAGCTCGTGTTAAGAAAGATTATTCTTCATCCACTTAGGCGTGGATTTTATCAAAATCCTTTCTTAAAGGATATCCATGTCATGGTAGCTTTATGAATGTAAAGTCTCAGTTCTCAGTCTCGGATCGGTTTGAAATTGACAAAGTTTCATATAAACTTTTATCCCCTCTTTTATCTTTTTGGGGGTAGAATTAATCAAAATCCTTTCTTAGCGTATGCCTATGTCATACCATCTACCTGCATGCGAAATTTCAGCCCGATTCGTCCAGTGGTTTGGGCTGTGCGTTGAATTGAATTGAAAATAGAAAATCGCAAAAACAAAAAATAGTTTACTTTTTTGTAAATACATACACATTATACATATAAACACCCAGACTAATACAAAAAAATTGTTCATGCACACAAATAAATATTTTTGGACATTTAACTTATTACTATCGTTTTAATTCAACTTAAATCTTTATTTTTCTCTTATTATTAATCAATTTGCTATTTTTATGTTATTTTAATGTTTAATTATTTGTCATTTTTAAATCAGACTAAAATTTTAAATGATTTTACGTTTAATATAATTTGACATTTATAACTTGTGACGAATTTTTTTAATGTATTAATTTTATTGACCTTTAGTGTTTGTTATATTTTTTATGTGTGGCATGATGACGTGTTGGGTAACTGTAAGTCATTATGTGAATTGATGTAATAATAATAATAATAATAAATCTTTGTACTGCCCGGGGATCGAGCCCTTGGTCAAGTAGCCGACGTTTCAATCATTGCACCAAATGAGTCTTCGAATAGTCTAGAAATCCAAGGTCATATATAAATACTAATAATAATAGGTGTTTGTATACAGGTAACGTGGGCGGTTATAACGGAGTGTTTATATGTGGTAAAGTACCTCATGTATTACTTCTCCCGGCTCGGGGTGAAGTGAGAATACATCCACTAGCAGCGCCTGCAGTTTTGGCCTTCGCGCCATTCGACAATACGAACTGTCCGCAGGGCTTCCTGTACTTTACGCCTGATGTAAGTATACTTTATTTACATATATTTTTTTATTTATTTTATTCTGTTTAAAGGTACAAACAAAAACCTTATTAAAAAGGTTATTTCATTGACGATTTCACTGTAATAAAATCTAAGGCCGTTATTTACAAAGCTACTTATGTTTATAAAATATATGTTCTTTGAAACTTTGTTCAAAAAAATCTTTTTAATAAATAATTTTGATTAAAATGATAAAAAAATATGTAAATGTTCATGAAGGCTTGATTAAAAAATACGAACGAGATGCACTATCACAAAGAAAAATAAACCAAAAAAATTCCGAGCCTCTGGACACATATGATGATATGACACATGTTATATGTAGGGCATAAAATTATCCATTAAAATTTTGACTTTAAGGCGTCATCAAAAGGGTACAAAAATCGAAAGCACGAGAATACTACAATGTCAAATATGACATGAAGTTACGTGATTATAAATGAAAATTTTGCCCAACTGATGTATGGGCAGAATTTTGTAATTGAGTAATATTTATGTTTACTAGGTGGTAGACTCAATCAATACTGAGTCTTCTAGGTGCTAGGATAACGCAGTGTCAGATATCGTCCCGTGGAAAAGGAGTGTTATGCAGTTTTGTGTTTCGGGTTGAGGGCACTGTAGCTAGTGAAATTACCGGGTATGAGAGACCTAACATCTGTTGTCTCTAATGTCGGGCGCATTCCGGCATTGACGGAGGATAATAACTGTCTATCATTTGTTGGTCTCCTTTGATGCCGCTCGGTCATGGTTAGGCGTATCACCATCAGGTGAGCGTCCTGACCGTCCTGTTCACGTATAATATAAAAAAAAACTATGAAATCATTTTAATAAACACAACATTGAATATAGTTGTAGTGCAAAATTCATAATTTATGCATACTAACTACTAAGGGTTCGATTCACGGGCAATACACACATTAGTGTGCATGAACATGTCTGTTAATCGTCTGTGCGTTTTCTATGTATAATATGTATTTACAGAAAAAAATTATATAAGTATGTTTATCCTTTGTTTAGTACCCATACGGCTTCACGCTAGATGGCGCTGTGTGAATGTCAGTGGATATTTATTTATTTGCATATGTATTTTCTCTATCCATTAATTGATTTGTTGATTTTTGTAGCCAATAAAAAGTGTTTCTTTGTTTGTTTCTTCCTTCTAACGGTCAGTGTTCCCTGCGTATCTGCGTGCTGGCGACCCACCTGTCGTACGAGGCGGCGTGGCCGGTGCGGAAGGTCCCCATACGGATGACGCCGCACTTCGTCACCTACCACGTGGAGTCCAAGGTGTACTGCCTCGTCGCCTCCGCCGCCAACCCCACCACCGAGTACTACAAGTTCAACGGCGAGGACAAGGAGAAATCCGCCGAGAACAAGGGGGACAGGTGAGATGCCCGCATTTTTATATCAATAATAATAATAATCATTTATTCATAACCCAGGGATGATATACATAGTTAGTCATTACAGGTATAGTTTAAGTTAGGGATTTACAATATATGGTTGCATCAAAAGGTGAACCCTGACATCGAAACTAGTGAAAAATACTGTATTTTCAGTGTCAGTGATTCCTCGACACTGTGATGTCAATCATCAATGAATGAATGAAAAATGAATGAATGAAATCAATAAAAATTAAAATAAAAAGTATTTATTCAGTTTAGGTCCTTACAGAACACTCCATAAGTCAAACGAAGACATGTCAAATGAAGCTCACTGGTTCGGACGGTAGTTTCGAACGAAAAGCCAGAAAACTTATTGGCGATAAGGGACTCGTTAATTCCAAACTGTAATGATTATCCGACCGCCGTAAAGTGACATGTTTGTCAGTTTTTTACAGGCTTTACTCTGGTGAGCGTTTTTTACGAGCACCATGCGTTGATTCCGTCGTCTCCCTTTCACCACAGGTGCACTGCGGACTGCAAAATTTAATTCGTTTGTAGTTGACGTTCTCCGTATTTAGACTAAGCGTTTCGCGTCTACTTTAATTATGCGTACTGCAAATGAATGGTCTACCTGCGTCTGTGTTTCCGGCCACATACAACCCCGTGTCGTTCAAAGAACGAGTGAATAGACTTTTCTGGGCAAGCTCGCTCCATCTCAGAACACGTCTTTCCACTAGGATAGTCTGTGCTTAAGAGCAAGCCCATCATGAATAAAAAAATATGAGGGAACGAATGATATGGTCGTATGTTGATATAAGGGGAACGAGTGATATGGTCGCATTTTGATATACTACCATTGACGACCCATTTGGTGTAGCGGTTGAGACGACTTACTACACCAAGGGTTTCGGGCTCGATCCCCGGGTAGTACAAACATTTCTGTTCATAAACATGTCTGTTTGTAATGGTCTAGGTGTTTTCTATGTATGTATTTACAAAACAATAAATAAGTTTGTTGAAATGTTTGTCCGTTGTTAAGTACCCGTACTACAGGCTTCACGCTTAAATTGGTGCTACATGGCGCTGTGTGAATGTCAGTGGGTATTTGTTTATTTAGAATACAATTGTCACCACCCTGTCAATTCCAGATTCCCGTATCCGATGCAAGATAAATTCTCAGTGATGCTGTTCTCGCCGGTGTCTTGGGAGATAATACCGAACACCCGCATAGAGTT
Source organism: Leucinodes orbonalis (assembly GCA_019425675.1). Lineage (NCBI taxonomy): Eukaryota > Metazoa > Arthropoda > Insecta > Lepidoptera > Crambidae > Leucinodes > Leucinodes orbonalis. The sequence continues at coordinate 79,257 of PQWD01005918.1, read as the reverse complement.
GGACGAGTGGGAGCATGTCACCTGTTTGAAGAACGTCTCACTATCTTACGAGGGTACCAGGTGAGTTATGATAAAACTAGGTATATAGTGTTTTGTGTATTACTTTTTAATTTTCATTTGTTTAATTTAATACATATGCAAGTGATGGTTTCATAAGTACAGTAGGACGCCGACTATTCGAACGCCGATTAACCGAATCGCCAATTATCCGAATCGGTCCTAACCCTCCATTATCGTTGTGAATTTTTACACTTTGTGTTTTTGATAAGGCTTGATGGGGTTGCAACTTTATCTGATCGAGATGTTCAAGTAAGCGTTATTGTAGAACTGTGTTTGTTAAAAAATTAACTTGCATATTCCGTATTAAAAAAAATTGAAATTAATTCTCCAATAAATCGCATGTTTAGAAATTATGACAAAATCTGTAAGATGATACCTGAACAATATATACACTTTCATAGCCTCCCGAAATAATTAAACTTATTAAAAAGCCTACTCTTTATGTTACATAATTGTAGTGGTTTCATCATCATCATCATCATCATCAGCTCATTAAACGTCCCCACCGAGGGGCACGAGCCTACCCGTATAGGGTGATTAGGCCTTAGTCGTCCACGCGGGCCCAGTGCGGATTGGACGACTTCACAAACAACCTTTGAATCTCTTCGCAGGCGGGCATGAAGGTTTCCTCATGATGTTTTCCTTCACCGTAAGAGCATCGGATAACGTACATATATTTTCGAAAATTCGAAAACACATTGGTACGTGTCGGGATTTGAACCTCAGCCCTCCCGGTAGGAGGGCGACAGTCCACATCATTGAGCCACCGACGCTCTAGTGATTTTAATTTAAGTTTTTTTTTTCTTTTTTATAGTTTACTTTAGTTTATATTCTAAAAAAAATAAGCAAGATTTGGTTACTTTTTGTTTATGAGGATAGTTAGAATAAGTAGTTTATAAGGACTTTTTATGCGTTTAAATTTACTGTACCTCATGTAAGTAATCCAAAGAAATAAATAAATGAATAAACACACAAATACTTTCGATATCCCGCCACGAATTTGACAATATTCTGATGTAATTTTCATTTCAGATCGGGCCTACGCGGTTACATAGCGCTCGGTACAAATTACAATTACGGTGAAGATATTACGTCTAGAGGGAGGGTGAGTATATTGCATTTTTTAAGTTTTTTTGACTCCAACTTGTAATTGTTCTTCTTCTTATTTCACTTTGACGACTCGTCTGGTGTAATGGTTGAAACGTCGGCTATTACACCAAGGGTTCCGGGTTTGATCCCCGGGCATTACAATTTGTGTGCATGAACATGTCTGTTTGTAATGGTCTGGGTGTTTCTATGTATAAATGTATGTATTTACCAAGACATGTATATAAGTATGTTTATCAGTTATTTAGTACCCTAACTCAGCGCCGGATCTTTCAATTTTTTTTGGTGGGCAAAATTAGAAATGCCGCCCCGCCCTCTTTTATTTATTTTTACCTTTATCATCCTATATTATTTCACTAATTTATATAATAGGTCCTCAAATTGATTGACATTTGACAAAGCTGCAACTTTTTACGCAGCTGTGATCAGTTTCAGAGATATTACATCTCCTTGTGTTACTCCTTGGTGCCAATGATAAGCCAATGGTAAGCTCTTCATGTACTCGGCCTGACATAGTAGCGCTCTCGTACAAACATCTCAACAATTCGATATATCGTAATGGGTCGTTAATTCTCCAATAAGCTTTTAATATCTAAGATAACTCGTAACAGATGTAAAAACGGCAAGATTAGTTTATTTTAGTCATTTTTATAATGTAATGTCGTATGGTCTACCGTTGTGGGGTACGGCTGCCGACATTGATACAATATTTGTGCTACAAAAAGAGCTTTTATCTACAACCTTAGACCACGTGACTCTCTTAAAGAACAGTTCAAAGAAATAAATTTTTTTTTTTTGTAATGTAATTTTTGTCGTTCATAAGTGCTTTTTGTAAGCCTAATTTAAATAAATGAATTTGACTTTAACTTATCATACCCGGAATATTAGGCTCTCTCCAAGCGGATACGAAAACTCGTTCGCAGAGAATTCTACTATTTCAATACAAGGTTAATTAAGGACCTTATTAAGGAGAACAGGGGGCCCAAAGTTTTCCAAAAACCACTTGGAAGGAGCATTCTGGTGAAGCTTAATATAGCAGATGGCCAACTACTCACATTACGCCAACAGATCCTGGAAGAGGTTGAGAAATTCTATGGATTTGTCGAGCGCTCATCAGTACAGACCGAAGACAGCGAAGATCTACGTGCCCTACTAAGGCACCATTGTACGTAGGATATGCCGGATGTTGACGTTAGCGAAATTAGTGCAGCACTGAAGCAACTGAGAAATGAAAGGGCCCCGTGGGATGACGGTATTACGACAGAACTCCTAAACACCGGTGGACAACCCATCCTTAGGACATTAGGTGAGCTCTTTTAATGCCGTCATCTACCTGGGAACTACACTGGAAGCGTGGTCCACAAGCGTTCTTTAAGAAGGGTGATAAAGCTCTCTTGAAGAATTATAGACCGGTAGCGTCTGATAAGCGTCGGTGGCGTCCTTCTCCAGATTGTCCAAGAATAAGTTTACTTGGGCTAAAACTTGACCGGCACAATTTCGGAAGGGAAGCTAGTAGGAGGATTCATTTGGGCTGGGCGGCATCAGGCAAGTTACATCAGATCTTCACGTCGACGATTCCGCAACGCTTAAGGACAAAAGTCTTTGAGAAATACGTCCTACCCATACCAACATACGCAGATGAGACATGGACACTGACTGCGGATTGGTTCAGAAATTCAAAGTTACTCAACGAGCGATGGAGCGTGCTATGTTGGGAGACTCTTATACATAAAATCAGAAATGATGTTATCCGCAAAAGAACTAAAATTACCGGCATAGTTCGCCAGATTAGCGAACTGAAGTGGCAGTGGGTAATGATGTCGCAGAACCGATGGCCGTTGGAGCAGACGAGTTCTGGAGCGGAGACCGCGTCTTGGCAAGCGTAACGTAACGCCCTCCCGATGGACCGACAACTTGCGAAAAGTCGCTGGTGGAGTCTGGATGAGAAAAACGGAGGACCGGAATATCTGGCGCAAAATGAGACCAATGTCCAACAGTGGACTGCGATAGGTTGAATAGAGAGGGAAAAGGTTTAATCACCTTTCTTGAAGAAGAACACCACCACGCCATTGCTCCTCACCTTTGGTGTCGCACCATCACCGATTCCGGAATTAAAAAGCTTCTGAAGGGTCTTAAGCACTGGCGTGCCCCTACTTTCAAAAGCTCTGCGGTATATCCGTCGTAGCGGGGGTCTAATAACGCTTAAGCTGTTTCATAACCATCCTAACCTCGGCAAAAAAGCAATGTCATTAAAAAGTTACAATTTATCAATTATTGGTATTGATATTAATCAATTAAGTTCTATAATGAAATAAGACTACTCGCCTCAGCTTTTTCGAAGTCACACTGGATGAAAAAGGCGTTTTATTTCCAATTTATTTTGTATATTTTCTTAAAAAACGTGGTCGCTTGATGCAAGTAAAAGGAGCTTAATTGTTTATTATTATTATTTTTTCAATTGTAGCTGTCCATCATGAAAATGATATAGCTTTAAAGCAGCTAAGTTGGCATCAATTAACATAGAGAAATAACTACGTAACTTTGAAATAATACACTGCTGCCCTGTATAGAGATCGACGAGAGAGTTTTCGTATACAGCGTCATTCCTCAGATCGCAGCTGCACCCGCCTGCTGACCGTGATCTGCGGGCGCCTATTTAGAACTATGCAAAAAAATGTAATGGTTCAGTAACATGCCTTACTCCGCGCTCCGGTTATCAGTCGTATTTCTATGGCCATGCACTTGTACTATTATTTATTCCGCGGGCAAGTAAGGTAAATGATGAGTGGTCCATTAGTCGGTTTGCCGCCCCCTGACCGTGCCGCCCGGGGCACGTGCCCCCCGTCTGCCCCCCCCTAGATCCGGCCCTGCTCTAACTACTAGCTTGCGCTCAATATTGGGCTAGATGGCGCTGTGTGAATGTCAGTGGATATTAATTTATTGATTCGTGATGGATTCAAAAGTGAAATATGATAATGCGACCGATATTGGACCACTTTATTCGCCATCCAGAGGTCCCGGAAACCGCACGAAGATGGACAGTTCGGGCAAGACAGATGTTCCATTATCTTAGGGGCACCACAGTAATTAATAATTTCCATTAATAGAAATAGCAATGTACTTTATACGTGCCTCGGGAAGTGTAATGACGTCCAAATTCCCTATAGTGAAGGCTGGATAAGAAAAGTGTAGATCAGTATATCTGGTGCAAAAGGAGAGAGACTTATGTCCAGCAGTGGACTGTGATAGAGTGAAGAGATGTACTCAATATCATTATGAGTAACAGTATATAGTTTTAGTTTTAAAGCTAGAGTAAAAAGTTAAAGGAAAAATTTGATGGAGAAAAATAACTGTCCATTAGTCGTGGGTTTCATTCAAAGCTGGTATGTTATGGTCAGGCGTATCACTTACCATCATCGAACCCGGAACCCTTGGTGTTGCAGTCGAATTATGTCGATCTATGTAAAATTTGAAGTCCGATTATCAAAATATTTAACCCAATCCATCTCAAACAGAGCTTGTCATGTATATTTATTCGGATTTAAATTAAATAAATATTTGATTTGTTTATTTTTATTTGAATGTATTCGGTCCATCAGATATTAATTTACGACATAATCGACGTGGTCCCAGAGCCGGGGCAGCCGTTGACGAAGAATCGCTTCAAGGAGTTGTACGCGAGGGAACAGAAGGGGCCGGTTACCGCGCTAACTCAAATACTGGGCTACCTCATCTCCGCTGTTGGACAGAAGGTACTGTGAAATATGTATTTTGATTAAGTGAAATTCATAATCATCATCATCAGCTCATTAAACGTCCCCACCGAGGGGCACGAGCCTACCCGTATAGGGTGTATAGGCCTTACCATGTACGCGGGCCCGTTGGCCGACTTCACGCAAAACCTTTGGATATCTTCGCAGGCGTGCGCAGGTTTCCTCACGATGTGTTTTCCTTCACTGTAAGAGCGTCGGATAACGTACATATAATTTTGAAAATCCAAAGACATTGGTATGTGGCGGGATTTGAACCTGCACCCTCTAGATCCGAAGGCAACAGTCCACACCATTGAGCCACCGACGCTGTGCACCCGAGTGAAATTAGTGATAGATAAAAATATTTTTATTAATAAATGCTCACTTACCAATCTGCATTGGGCCCGCGTTGTGCTACGAACCAATCTTCCCATAGCTATGGTGTGAGGGAAGGCCTATGCCCTGCATGGGGCACAGGGCCCTTATAATGAGCGGATAATAGTGATCATGATTTACACATTAACACTAAGGTATCTTTATGTAAACTTTGTTCATTTATACGAACTTACGTACTTACTACTTTTTCCGGCCACATACAACCCTCTGTCATGTGTTTTCATAAATATGATATTAATCCTTAACCAAATAAATTCGTTATTTATCACAAGTATTTAATTTTAAACAAAATTGCCCAGTACATCATTCAATTTGAATGAATATCTTATGAGATATCGCAGTTTTAACTCACCTATATAAACGAAGCAGCGGGTTAATGTGGGCGTTAGGCCAAAGTAAATATTCCACGTGGACGAAGTCGCGCGCAAAAGCTAGTCATGAATAAAAAGTAACTTATTATTTTTTTATCTTATTTTCTTCTTATTTTAATTTGTGAATCCATTATAAAATCTGCCGGTAAAACAGATCTACATCTGGCAGCTAAAGACAACGACCTGGTGGGCGTGGCGTTCATAGACACCCAGATTTACGTGCACCGATTGTTGGCCGTGAAGAATCTGTTGCTCGTGGGGGACGTGTACAAGAGCGTCTCGCTGTTGAGGTACCAGCCGAAGCATCGAACCCTGTCCCTCGTGTCGAGGGACTTGCGACCCGCACAGGTTAGGAATTAAATTTGAATTTCAACTGACAATTCATTATCATCATCACAGCTCAGCTCATTAAACGTCCCCGCCGAGAGGCACGAGCCTACCCGTATACGGTGATTAGGCCTTAGTCGTCCACGCGGGCACAGTGCGGGATGGACGACTTCACACACAACCCTCGTATCTCTTCGCAGGCGTGCATGAAGGTTTCCTCACGATGTTTTCCTTCACCGTAAGAGCGTCGGATAACGTACATATATTTCCGAAAATTCGAAAATACATTGGTACGTGTCGGGATTTGAACCTCAGCTCTCCCGGTAGGAAGGCGACAGTCCACACCACTGAGCCACCGACGCTCACAACTGACAATTACACAGTACCATCTAGCCCTAAGTTAAGCGTGAAGCCTGTATAATGGGTACTAAACTGATAAACATACATAAATACTTTTTTCTAAATAAAAAAAAAATAAGTATCTATATTACAGGCTAGCTTACTAAAGCTTAGTTTGGGGTTATATGGCGCTGTGTGAAAGTCAGTAAGTACTTATTTATTTAAATAGTGTTTTTTATGTTACAAATTGAACAGGACGGTTAGGACGCTCACCTGATGGTAAGTGACACGCCTGACCATGACAGAGCGGCATTGAAGGTGACCAATAACGATACACAATTATAACTCAACAGGACAAACCACTGTGGCGCTTTTTAGGGTTCCGGAGCCAAATGGCAAAAAACGGAACCCTTATAGATTCGTCAAGTCTGTCTGTCTGTCGTCCGTCCGAAAAATACAACCCCTTTTTAGTTTTTAGAACCGCTAGTAGCTTTTGACAAGAAACATGAAAAAATAATAATATATGTTGGGGTTCCCATACATTGAATGAAATCAAAATTTTTTTCTGCGAAAACCCCGTTTGGGATATCAATGTGTAGAACTTAAAAAATGATATCGAGGTTTCTAGTATCATTTTTTATAAATTGAATAGTTTGGCGCGAGACACATCCAAAGTTTAAAAAAATTGNAACATGTCTGTTTGTAATGGTCTGGGTGTTTTCTATGTATGATATGTATGTATTTACGAAAAAAAAATGTATTTAAGTATGTTATCCGTTGTTTAGTACCCATAATACAGGCTTCACGCTTAACTTGGGGCTTGATGGCGTTGTGTGAATGTCAGTGGATATTTATATTTATTTATATTTAATAATGTTGTCCAGGGCAGCGTCTAATCAAGAAGTGCGACTACCACGTGGGCCAGCAGATTCACGCCATGTTCCGTCTGGCGGCTCGCAGCGACCCGCAACGCCGACACGTCACCGTCTACAGTAAGTATACTAGCTGCGCCCTGCGGTTACACACGCTATATAAGATATTTGACGACCTCTTTGGTGTATTGGTTGAGACGTCAGGTATTATAATAATAATAATTTATTTATTTAAGGACAACCAACATAACAAACGATGATATAATTCACAATTATAACTTACTAGCTTTTGCCCGCGGCTTCGCTCGCATTAAATTCGGGATAACACGGTAATTTTATTTATCACTATACATAGGATTTCCCCTCCCTCCAACTTTAAAGGTTTCGGGATCAATTTCAGATTTTTTTTATTAGCAAAAAATATGTTATAGTGAGCTAACCTTAAAAGATAGACATATGCTGTCGCGGACTTTTTTGTAGACCTTTAAAAGGAGAACAATACTCTCATACATGACTTTTGTGTAACTTTAACCGTTTACGCAGCGTACGCAGCGGAAGCTCCAAGTATGAAAAAATACCCCCGATTTTGAAACATTTTTCATTACTGCTCCGCTTCTATAACTCGTAGCGTGATGATATTAGTAACATAAGAAATCGCTGTTATACTTAAAGGCTGCCACGACATGCACTTATATATACTGCCTTTTCATAAATTACATAAATTTTAACAATTAAAATAACAATAAATAATAGCGTTGATTTCAGTAAATCACACAATTCAGTCGCCGGGGCTTCGCAGAAAGTAGAGATACTTGTGATGGGAAGTTAATTTTAACAATTAAGATTTACATAAATATCACTGAAACTTTACTTTTACAGGAAAAATATCTAACTTACACCATCGTAACTTAATCTAAAACGTTCAATTAATATTCACTAAACAACCTTATAACAAAAAAAATACAGAAGAAAAGAAATGTGTGTGTGTTGTGTCGTACATCATCAGCTCATTAAACGTCCCCACCGAGGGGCACGAGCCTACCCGTATAGGGTGATTAGGCCTTAGTCGTCCACATATTTCCGAAAATTCGAAAATACATTGGTACGTGTCGGGATTTGAACCTTAGCTCTCCCGGTAGGAAGGCGACAGTCCACACCACTGAGCCACATCACATCAGTTTTACTATATTTTTTGATTTTACGAGATACTACACCAAGGCGGAACCCTTGCTGTGATTCGATCCCCGGGCATTACAAACATTTTTGTGCATCGACATGTCTGTTTGTAATGGTCTGGATGTTTCTATGTATATGTATTTGCAAAAAAAATGATAAGTATGTTTATCAGTCGTCCAAACCACACTGTCCCGCGTGGACGACTAAGGCCTAAACATCCTATACTGGTAGCCTCGTGCCCCTCGGTGGGGACGTTTTGTTGTTATTATTTATGAGTTGTACCCTAACCACGAGATTCTCGCTTAATATGGGGTAGATGGTGCTGTGTGAGTCAGTGGATATTTTTTATTCATTATTATAAAATCAATTTTTGGCGTGATCTTTTCAATACTAGTGTGGCTTTGGCGAGGAGTGCTATAAGCAGATTTTTTTTTAAAGTACCTATATTTAAGTAATTTCTTGTGTTGATTTTGTGTTGGCTCATTTGTTGTATTTTGATTGTTTAATTTTATTAAGCATTCGGGTGTTCTTTTCTATACAATTTTTATTTGTGAGGACCTATAATCTATAATATAAAAATGAATCGCAAAATGTGTTGGTTAGCGCATAACTCAACAACGCCTGGACAAATTTGGCCAATTCTTTTTTTAAAATGTTCGTTGACGTCCAAGGATGGTTCTTACGGCGAGAAAAAATCGAATAATTGCCGAGAAAACCCTAAAAACAGCCCTTTTCTTTTTCACCTACAAACGTTTTCTAACTAAAACGTACAATCAATTTGAGCTTTATTGCTATTATAATATAAAGTTCATTAAAATTACGTACTTTTAAATGCGTATAGTGTTTTATTTAATTATTTTTAATTCACACCGAATTATTACCAGGGTGACGGTTCTGTTCAGGATATTTTTGCAAAGAATATAAAAAAGTAGGAACAAAACACTGGCACATTACAATTTTTTCTGACAGGACGAAGTCTGTCGGGTCAGCTAGTTGTAAATAAATATATATTTTTGTGTTTCGTTGCTGTTGGTCCTCCTATGAAATAAATAAATAAACTTTTGTTTTTACAGCGACCCTAGACGGCGGTATAGGATACGTGTTACCGGTCAGTGAAAAAGTGTACCGGCGTCTGCTGATGTTGCAGAACGTGATGAACAATTACTGCTGTCATGTGGCTGGCCTCAACCCCAGGGCTTACAGGTAAGACTTAAATGTTTACTTTAGTGTGTGACGAGTTGACGACCCATGTGGTATAGTGGTCGAAGACGTCGGCTACTACACCGAAGGTTCCGGGTTCGATCCCCGGGCAGTACAAACATTGAAAGAAAGAAAAAATCTTTATTCAAATAAATCTGTTACAGATACTTTTGAATCGTCAATTGTTATTATTATCATATTTTTTTGTGACTTTAGAGTCACAAAGACCAGGTCACCATATGAGATGTGTGCATGAACATGTCTGTTTGTAATGGTCTGGGTGTTTTCTATGTATAATATGTATGTATTTACAAAAAAGTATATTATTATGTTTATCCGCGGTTTAGTACCCATAATACAGGCTTCACACTTAACTTGGGGTTATGGCGCTGAGTAAATGTCAGTGGATATTTATTTTTATTATACATATAAAACACCCAGACCATTACAAACATGTTCATGCACACAAATGTATGTACTGCCCGGGGATCGAACCCGGAACCGTTGGTGTAGCAGCCGACGTTTCGACCATTATACTACATGGGTCGTCAAATTTATACGTTTATTTTATAGAATTATTGTCGTTATACGTTTATTTTATGATAATTTTGTATGTATTTCGCAGACATATAAATGTAGACGCGCGGCTGGCGGCGGGCCCGCTAGGGGTATCCTCGATGGAGACCTCGTCGCTCTGTACCGATTCCTACCGTATCAAGATCAACACGATGTATGTAATCTGTTTTTATTATTATTTCTAATGGTAATTCTGAAAATATATAGGTGCAAAATAGACAGTACATAACGGTTAGCTTTAAGCTAATTTCACTATTTTTTTTATTTAAAAACTTAATGCACACTATAATACAATGTACAAAGGCGAACTTAATGCCGAGTGGCATTCTCTGCCAGTTAACCTTTGGGTATACAGAAAGAAAAACAAAATGGCGCGGCGAGACAAATAAAAAATAAATAAAACAATATATCATAAGACTAAGACACTATGTTTAACAACCCTTAAATAATTTATTTATTTATTACTATTAGTCATTATTAGGGTAAGGTGTTCTCAGAGAGTGCTACTATTCGTTCTTTCTGAGCTTAATCTCCAAAACAGGAATGAATATATCTTTTTTATTTATTTCTTTATAAGTAACAAGTGAGTGTCGGTGGCTCAATGGTGTGAACTGTCGCCTTCCTACCGGGAGGGCTGAGGTTCAAATCCCGACACGTACCAATGTGTTTTCGAATGTTCGAAAATATATGTACGTTATCCGACGCTCTTACGGTGAAGGAAAACATCGTGAGGAAACCTTCATGCATGCCTGCGAAGAGATTCGAAGGTGGTGTGTGAAGTCGTCCAATCCGCACTGGGCCCGCGTGGACGACTAAGGCCTAATCACCCTATACGGGTAGGCTCGTGCCCCTCGGTGGGGACGTTTAATGAGCTGATGATGAAGTAGAAACAAACGAACACACGGATTTCAAAGAACAATGTCAATTTTCACAGATGGACCTATAGTTCCCTTAATTTACAATATTTATCATAAGCAATCAAATGGGTTAAATAAACAGAAGAGTTGACTTTGATTACACAAAAAGAGTCTTTTTAATTGTGTTTATAGTACAACAAAAGATATCTTTATCAACAAATTTACATTATAATTATAAAGTTTACAGGCACGCCTCAAATATATATGCATAATACTTACGTTAAACGGAGACATTTGTTGCAGATTGCAAAGAAAATCGGCACCAAAGCGGACGAGATAACGGCCGACTTGTACGAGATAGACAGACTGACTGCACATTTTTAAGTCTATGGTTGATTTTTGAGTGTATGAAAACTGTAAATAATTAAGCTAAAAATAAAATGTTACAAAATTTTGTATTGTTTAATTTTCATTTCAGTTGGAGATTATTAATTATATTTAATACTTTTATTTTAATAATAACAATATAATACAATACTATTATCGTATGAATACACTAGGACAAAGGAGAATTAAGAACTTTATAGGTTGCCTGGAAGGGATTGCTTATTATTTAAGGTCGCTATTTATTTATTCTTTTAAATTTTTTTTCGTTAATGTGGTGTTACTACTGTAGGTAATTAATTTTTTTATATTATATTATATTTAATCAGGACGTTATATAGTTAATGTCATAACTTTATAAGGTACTAGCTTTTGCCCGCGGCTTCGCTCGCATTAAATTCGGGTTAACACGGTACTTTCATTTATCACTATACATAGGATTTCCCCTCCCTCCAACTTTAAAGGTTTCGGGGTCAATAACAGTTTTTTTTAGCAAAAAATATGTTATAGTGAGCTAACCTTAAAAGATAGACATATGCTGTCGCGGACTTTTTTGTAGACCTTTAAAAGGAGAACAATACTCTCATACATGACTTTTGTGTAACTTTAACCGTTTACGCAGCGTACGCAGCAGAAGCTCCAAGTATGAAAAAATACCCCCGATTTTGAAACATTCTTCATTGCTGCTCCGCTTCTATAACTCGTCGCGTGATGATATATAGCCTATAGCCTTCCTCGATAAATAAGCTATCTAACACTGAAAGATTTTTTCAAATCGAACCAGTAGTTTCTGAGATTAGCGCGTTCAAACAAACAAACAAACTCTTCAGCTTTATATATTAGTATAGATAGATAATCTCTTATGTCCATGGCTGTCAGAATCGCAGGTAAAACTAAAACATAAATCCCCTATCTTATCAACCTGTTGAAGTCCACTGCTGGACACAATGATATTCTGTATACCGCCACCCGTGCCTCAAAAACGAACCACCGAAGAGAGTACAGTTTGTACTCTTTCGTCAAAAATTTAAATTATTGTTTTTGCGATAAGTGTCACTCAGTTTGCATACCCTACTTATAATCTCTGTGCCAATGGCGAATCCAGGGGGAGGGTCATGGGGGTCATGACCCCTCTGAGCTATTTTTAAGTACTATTAATGGATCCCTGCTCTGTGCACGCCACTGCTAAACTATGATTTAATGTACACAAATATTTCGTGCCAAAGAATGAGTCTTCCACTCATTCACATAAAAAAAATAACAAAGACATTCGTTACGCACATCTTAATAGGTTTCCTTTTATTTCTTTGTGCAACCGATGTCTGTGAAAGTAATTGACCATAATATTAGTTTTTCGCAACCGAATTGTGGCGCCTACTTGTGACATAATATGCGTGTTGCGGGCCTTTGTTCGTGCTCTTTGATGTTTAGAGGCAGTTGGGCTAAGTTAATATGTCTTAGAATTGCTAATAAATCCATTGACATTCACACAGCGACGTCTAGTCCCAAACTAAGCATGAGCCTGTAATATGGATACTAAAAATTTTTTTTGTAAATACATAATATAGAAAACACCTGAACTAAAACAAACCGACATGTTCATGCACACAAATATTTGTACTGCCCGGGGATCGAACCCGGAACTTTAGTAGTAGCCGACGTCACAATCATTACATCGGATGGGTCGTCAAACGTAACATTATCAAGTGAAAGCCCCAATTTAGGCAAATGTACTAAACAAATGATAGATATAATTTTGTTATTTTTTTTATACTATACAAAGAAACACCCTGACCAATACAACCGGACATGCTAATGCACACAAAATTACATTTAAAATTTGTATTGCCCAAGGATCGAACAAGGAACTGTTGGGCTTATATTTCAGAACGAGACTTAACATGGATCTTTACTTAGATTGAGTTATAAAGAGATTCAACTTTCTCACTCAACTTAAGTGAAGTACAACGATTGGGTCTCGTTTTACAAGTAGTTAACCGACTTCTCATTACTTGGTCATCTTTAATCCATTAAAAATCCAAATGAAACAAGTAAAATTCCACCATCTTACCAATTCAATATCCCCTATTAAAGTCATCCAAAAGTTGCACTATTATTAATTAGCAACGCCTCCACGTCGTATACGAAACTTCCAAACAAGCAAACAAACACCAATTGTTCAATTAAAAGTAGTGGCACATTTAAAAGTCGTGAGGTTCTAACAAATAGTAAAACACCGGGCGTCATGTTACCCCTGCCTCCCCTCCTTAATAACGGCCTTTGTACAGAGTCATTATCGTCTAGTCTAGACATTGTCTCCAAAGATTACGATCTAGGTGGCTATTTTGTACGTATTCGATACTCGTTCTATTCTTTGAAATAAAAGAATGGTTCATTTTTAACCCCGACGCAAAAACAGGGGTGTTATAAGTTTGACGTGTCTGTCTGTCTGTGTGTCTATCTGTCTGTGGCATCATAACTCCCGAACGCATGCAGTGATTTCAATTTAGTTTTTTTTGTATTAAAGGTGACTTATGTGGGAGTGTTCTTAGACATGTTTGATGAAAATCGGTTGAGCCGTTTAAAAGTTGTGAGGAGTGAAGAGAGTAACCGAATGACTGCAAATATACTTAACCTAACTATAAAAAGTATGAAATAAAAATTAAATAAAAAATTTAAAAAACCCCCGACACAAGAACTTAAGTAACTTTACGCGACGTTTTTTTTTAGTTTTAATAATAGATTCTTAGGTACTTTAACATTAAGGTTTCTTTTTATTATTTTTTACTTTTTAAAGGAAAATTACTTAAGTTCTTGTGTCGGGGGTTTATTTAAATTTTTAATTTAATTTTAATATTGTATGTGAGAGTAGGTTTGTATCAGTGACGTGCACAGATATTATGAGAATTGAGAAGGGTATACAAAGTAAGTGACACTAATCGAAAAAACAATAAATGATTTACATTTTCGTAGGTTTAACGACGCCGATATGAGCAGAAATACCATCATAAATGCTCTCAGACTTCGTTCCGGACACATTCCGCTAAATAACTTCGGATTTCTAATGAAAAAAATAAATTCTCCAGAATGTAGCGAGTGTAGTGTGATAGAAGACGTTTACCATATTATTATGGAATGTGTTGGGAACGAGGCCGAAAGGGTTCTTTTCTTGCAGGAAAATAATTTAACAAATGAAGTTGGATGGTGTAATAGCATCCTAGCCGATCCAACCTCAAATAATGCTTTGAAATTATATAAATTGGTGCAAAGTGGTCTTAAACGTCGATAAGTGTATTATTGCGTAGCAATGTAATCTAATTGTTAATTACTGTAGTTTATATGTTATCGATGAGGGTGACATTTTCTAATAGAAAAAACCCTTCTTTCAATAATAAAGAAAAAAAAATATCATTATTGTGTAAGACTGATGCCTATGCTAGATATGCTAGAATATATCCGTCTTACGGGTCATCAGGCCCCACCACCTCAGATTACATAGGTTTTATTTAGTTAAGTTAGTCCATATAAGAGTACTAGATAAAGCTACATAACAAATTAAATTAAAATATAATTATTCCTTAATAACTAAGTGCAGCTGCTTATCTTAGATATCTACCATAATCTACCATAAAATTGAGTGCTGATGATGACAGCAGATCGCCTATGGTTTCAAATCTGTAGAGAAAAATAGGCGAATAAGTGGGAACCATTTAATATGGTGGTGATTTTTCAGAAATGTGACTATCTACTATAAGCTATCGCACAACACCAGAATAGTCCCAAGGATGTAGAGCAGCGAGCTATTTCCGCCGCGCGTCGCTCGCGTTGTTTTCCTCGACGGGTCATTAGTTGCGTTGGGATTTATTGGCGAAATTAACTGATGCACTTTGCTTTTAACTAGGGTCCATAGTCCATGACCTGATATGTAATATTTATAACTAGCGACCCGCCCCTGCCTCGCACGGGTGCAATGGTGATATTCGTAATAGGCACGCTCCCGCCTGCCCGGGCGGCCAGTACCGTCGCAAACGCTACGCACCGCAATCTTTAAATCTATAATAGCTTCAAAAATATTAATTTAAATCATATGTTGTACAGGATCATATAGATCAATAATATAGATTTTAATAGTCCTGTCCAATCAACAATTTATTTAAGCTATTTAATTGGATAAAGATTAATGCTGTAATGGTAAAAATCGCTTCGAAAATTTGCCATTATTTGTTGTAGCAAGTATTTTTTTTTATTGTGGGATCCATAAGAGATATACAAATACCATCGCGGAGTTTTCTGAAGATCTTTTCAATGTGTACATAACTTAGTACATTATTTTGATAAATCTCGTAGGGCTCGAACTACGTTTGCAAAGTAAGCGGCAAAAATTAAATTATTTACGACATCGCATTATAAATCTTAAATAACAGTATCCCTACTTTTTAGTGGATGTTTTTACACAGACAAACCTTCCTCTTGAACCACTAACTATTTAAAAGAACCGCATCTGAATTGCGTTGAGTAGTTTAAAAGATTTAAGCGCACATACGGACATAAGGACAGAAGGACAAAAAAAGCCATTTTGTTTTATACAATGTAGTGATAATATATGTTGCACCAGGTCATCCAATATCCACTGACATCCCACAGCGCAAGCCCCTTACTAATTAGCCTGTAATAATAAATAAATATCCACTGACACAGCGCCTTCTAACCCCATATTAAGCAAGGAGCTTGTAGTTGGGGTTCCTACTTAACAACTGATAAACATGCTTAGGTATATATATTATTTTGTAAATACATTCATATAATACATAGAAACATCCAACAGAAAGTAATATGGGTACCAAATCACGGTTAAAATACCATATAGTTTTTTTGTAAATTAATACACATTATATAAAGGTATCTCATTTATCAAACGATATTGTATAATAAAAGAGCACCGGTAGCTCATTGGTGTGGACTGCTGCTTTCCGATCTGGAGGTTGCAGGTTCAAATCCCGCCAATTACCAATGTGTTTTCGAATTTTTAAAATATATAAACGTACATTTATCTAACGCTCTTACGGTGAAGAAACATCGTGAGGAAACTGCGCACGCCTGCGAAGACATTCGAAGGTTGTTCGTGACGGCCAATCGGCACTGAGCCCGCGTGGACGACAAAAGCCTATACCGTACGGGTAGGCTTGTGTCCCTCGGTGGGGACGTTTAATCAGCTGATGAAGATGATACGACCCATGTGGTGTTATGATGATAAGTCAGCTCAAACACCGAGGTTCAGAGTTCGACCAGACAGCACGTTAACTATTAATACGCCTTCACGCAATAAATATATTAAAAGATAGTCCAGTCGAATTGGGTATTTGACACCACTAATCGTTGACGCACTTTTTATGAACTGTCAAAAAGGAACGTTTCCATATATTTTGTATGAGATTATTGATATGTGACGTCATTGCTCACTATCATCAATTGACCTCATATTTATTCGTTTCTTTCTTTCTTTTCTTTCTTTCTTTATAAAATAAAGTTTGGTACTTTATTGCGGATTGTGGAGAATACCGAATTCAAAAAGAAACATTACCTCACTTTTTGTTCCTAGCATAACTTCCGTTCCCCATACAGTGTTGCGTTGACCTACTTATACCGATGACGATGATGTCACAATGGAAATGATTGCAGCTGATGTAATTTCTCTACACGTAAGTCTTTGCAATTCCGCATATTTCTAAGTCAATTCATGAGGGATTTCATCGCGAGTAAATAAAACCCTCAATTTCCAATTAGGTTGGTAAAATTAGGAATAGATGGCGTCGAGTAAATGTCAGTGGATACTTCTTTATTAATATTACGATCATCATCTTGATGGTGATCCACAACCATTCGATTTATGCGCAACTTTCTTGCACGCACACTGCTTTTATAGAACGACCTCCCAACAGCGGTATTCCCTGGAAAATATGACATTGGAACCTTCAAGAAAAGAGCGTGCCAAATTGGCAAGCAACACACGGGTGACACTACTGGTGTCTTCGTTGTTCATGGGCGGAGATGATCACTTGCCATCAGGTGACTCTCTGGCTTGTTTGCTCCATATAACATAAAAAATATTAAGATTTAAACTGCTTACCTAACTAAATATTCTACAAACCAAGACATTGTAAATTTCATATAGGTACATTCACCTCAAAGCAGGCACCATTTAAGGCACGTCTCCTCGAGCTTCAATAAAGCCGAGATTTGTCTTTGTTGAATATTCCAAACCATGTCCAGAAATGGACGGTAAATTTTAAAGCAATCTCGCTGAGGAATGTCCTCCATCATGAGACCGGCCGGCTACATCTTCGGTCAAAGATTAGAGAAACAGAAGGGTATAAGGTATAAGTATTTACAACCTAGAAAGTCCACTGCTGAACAAAGGCCTGCTCTAACGATTTCCACGCGGACCGATCCCTTGCAGTTGACATCCATCTGCTACCCGCCACCTTAACCAGGTCATCAGTCCACCTGGTCGGGGGTCGGCCTACGCTTCGTTTTCGCCCCTCGCTCATAGGTTCTACGCATTATGTGCCCTGCCCACTGCCACTTCAACTTGCTTATCCTGTGGGCTATGTCGGTCACTCTAGTTCTCCAACGGATATCCGCGTTCCGGATCTTATCTCGTAGGGAAACACCTAACGCGTAACACTTTCCATAGCACGTTGAGCAACTTATAGCCTATTTAAGAGGCCCTTAGTAAGCGACTACGTTTTTATGAAATAATTATTGATTATTTTCAGTAAAAGCTCCTCAAATACGACATATCTAAGGTAATTTTACTAGCTACAGTGCTCTCATCCCATAACACAAGTGCAAAACACTCGTATTTTAAGGGATGAGATCTGGCATTGCGGTGATGCCTACATAGACGACTCAGTACTTTCAGAAATATTTAAATTTTATGGATCTATAGAATTCTATAGATTACAGGTTCTGTTTAATATTGGTAAAATGTTAATTCAAGTAACTATAGGTACCTCTGTACATTATTATCCGTTAGTGTTTGGCCCCATATGTTAGGGAGGGCGGCACCCGCCAAACTCGAGACGCAAATAATAGTTACTTGCAGACTGCGAGCTCCTTTACCATGCCTGATAGTCTCACGATAGCCCAAATAAATCGTAAAAACTTTAACAGTCTTTGACTGCATGAACAGATAGTTTAATTTAACTTCATCATCATCAGCTCATTAAACGTCCCCACCGAGGGGCACGAGCTTACCCGTATAGGGTGATTAGGCCTTAGTCGTCCACGCGGGCCCAGTGCGGATTGGACGACTTCACACACAACCTTCGAATCTCTTCGCAGGCGTGCATGAAGGTTTCCTCACGATGTTTTCCTTCACCGTAAGAGCGTCGGATAACGTACATATTTTTTCGAAATACTTGTACGTGTCGGATTTGAACCTCAGCCCTCCCGGTAGGAAGGCGACAGTCCACACCACTGAGCCACCGACGCTCTCGACGGTTATTTATTATTATTATTTATTTCATAACCATTTCTGACATTAAGGTCGACTTATTTTCAAAATGCAAAGTAATCATATTGACTCCGATGAGGCACGAAATAATTGGACAAAAAGGAAGCGCTTTTATAATTATTGTAACCTATCTGATCTGAGAGCGTCGGTGGCTCAATGGTGTGGACTGTTGCCTTCCTAACGGGAGGGCTGAGGTTCAAATCCCGACACGTACCAATGTGTTTTCGAATTTTCGAAAATATATGTTCGTTATCCGACGCTCTTACGGTGAAGGAAAACATCGTGAGGAAACCTTCATGCACGTCTGCGAAAAGATTCAAAGGTTGTGTGTGAAGTCGTCCAACCCGCACTGGGCCCGCGTGGACGACTAAGGCCTAATGACCCTATACGGGTAGGCTCGTGCCCCTCGGTGGGGACGTTTAATGAGCTGATGGTGATGATCTGATCTCATGACATTTTAGCAATCAGGAAAGAAAACCGGTGTAGGAACCGCCATGCGTAATATTTGCCCTAGTTTTGACAAAGCCTACATTTAAGCGATACCGGCTACAAACATAGTTTCTTTACGAGTTTTTTTCGTATTTGAAAGACAAATGCGCGCAAGCGATTAATCGATGGTGTCCGTGAAGTCATTACAAAAAAAATAGGAGTTTATTTTTTGGATGTTATTTAATAGTTTGAATTGAAAGTTAAGGTAGGTTAGGTTGATACCAGTCATGCCACAAGCTAGTGAAGTTGATAATTTGAAAATGAGGAATGCATTGACCTTTTACACGTAAAAAAATTAAGGTACCTCTTAGCCTTGGACGTCTACAAAATACGGACGGAGTTTCGCTAACATTAAAATGTGTTAAAACTCGACCAAGTTTTGGTATGGAAAATGGCGGAGCTGTCATTTCTGGGACACATTTTATATATTCATGACAATATGTCCGTTTTATTTTATATGTCCAGCATCTGTCTATGTCATTATGACAAAAAATTTTCAGACATTTTTAATCATCATCATCAGCTCATTAAATGTCCCCACCGAGGGGCACGAGCCTACCCGTATAGGGTGTATAGGCCTTAGTCGTCCACGCGGTCCCAGTGCGGGATGGACAACTTCACGCACAACTTCTTCGCTGGCGTGCGCAGGTTTCCTCACGATGTTTTCTTTCACCGTAAGAGCGTCGGATAACGTACATATATTTCCGAAAATTCGAAAACACATTGGTACGTGGCGGGATATGAACCTCAGCCCTCCCGGTAGGAGGGTGACAGTCTACACGATTGAGCCACCGACGCTCTCGTTAACATTTTTAATATAATAACAATAATGTTTTTTCTACAAATATATAGCGATAATAATAATATAAGCGAATAGTTCATTTACCTAAAAAAAGTAATTCCTGTTTTATTTCCTTCTGATCACTTCGGTTTTCGCACCATTTTACTACACAAGCCATGTTCTTTTCAGTATTTCTTCTCAGTTGACAAATGAGAGCCAAACGTTTTAATATTTGGTTGCTTTCCATACCAAAATCTGTCCGTATTTTTTATGCTAGGTGGTAGTCTCGCAAGTCTAGTAGTCTAGTCTAGACCCAGTGCTCAATATTGTCCTGTGGATAAGCAGTATCCCGGTCCTCCGCTTTCCTCATCCAGCCTCCACCAGCGACCTCAAGTCGTCGGTCCTTCGGGCCGGAGGGCGTCCTACGCTACGCTTGCCGAGACGCGGTCTCCGCTCCAGAACTCGTCTACTCCAACGGCCATCGGTTCCATCAGTCGGACCAGCCCACACCATCTTGCTGATTCGGCGAGCTAAGTCGGTAAGTTATCTTAATATATCCGTTGAGTGATTTCAAATTTGTACACTAATCCTACTACTGACAGTGCATAACTTAGCTGCATATGTTAGTACGAGTAAGACGCAAAGTTTAAAGTCCAAGTCAGCATTTACTAGAAAAATATTTAGAAGATAACAACAAAACAAAAAATCACCCTTCTAATCATTTTAGTATTACTAAGATATAGGTAAATGACACGCATTTAATTAGTTCTGCGCAAGACAAAAATAAACATTAGATTGTATTTGTCAAAGTGAAAGTAAAAAAAGGACCAGTTGAAAGTACGCCATATATTGCTAACAAAAAATAAAAATCACGTAATACAAGACATTCTGATCCAGTTACATTAATCAGATAACACATCACTATAACGATATTGTATAGCAACTTTTCGTTCATTCAATTACCTTTCGCGCCAAAACGTACAAAACGACAGATAAAAAAGTGTACCATACTTTTAGCGTAGTACATTACTCCGTCCGGAACGATGACTATTTGTAATAAGCATACATTATCGGTTTTAATAACTAGTTCTAGTTACTTAACTAAGAAACGCCGCGATGTACTCGGAACAGAAATATTGATCGACTTTCACGGTTAATATTAAGATGTTCCAGTTCGCCCGGTGATATAACTTACCCAGATTAGTTAGATCTATCACTGTTCGGCTGGTAATAAATATTACGGGGCAAGTTATACTGGCAATAAAATAGTGTACAAAACGAAAAAGGCGGTAAACAAGCATCAGACATTTGAAATTCGAACGCCCTGTCACTGGAGTATAAAATGGCGCGAAATTTTGTTGTGACATCACAAGTATTCGTGACTTGAGAGCAACAACAAAATGTGTGCAGTGCTATCATATGTGAGTGTATATTGCATTGTGGTTTAAAAAAATATCATAATATAATATCTGTGGTTTTGTGCTAAGAAAATTGGTGATGGATTGAATTTTAAAAAATTGCGACATTTTCCTTTTTATTTATTTTTTTGTGTGGTGGCTTGAGATTCAATGATGGCGTTAGGTAGGCCGCAGGTTTCCTTGCAATTTTTGAATATTTATTACGCTACATATCAAATTGATTTTTTTCTCGTCTCTTTCCGCTTATATGAACTTTTGTTCTAGAAACCTAAGTGCTTTATATTACTTTTAAATGTTAATAATTCAGACATGTACCTAAATAATTAAGTATATACTATTAAGATTAAAAAATCATGACAAACATTCCAAAATGAATGACTTATTGATATTTAAATTTGGAGAATAGGAACATCATAAAGTTAGGTAAAATAAATCTAAAAAATTAAAACAATTAATAATTTTAC
Organism: Leucinodes orbonalis; assembly: GCA_019425675.1. NCBI lineage: Eukaryota > Metazoa > Arthropoda > Insecta > Lepidoptera > Crambidae > Leucinodes > Leucinodes orbonalis. The sequence continues at coordinate 57,172 of PQWD01005918.1, read as the reverse complement.
GAGTCTAAATAATAATATGTGCGTACAGTATCAACAAAATTCATACGCATATATCATTTAACTATAACGAAATGGACATAAACTTAAACAAGAAAATTGGACACATTATGACTCCCATTCCTATCTCACTAAAACACACCTCTACGAGTCAACTATAAAATATAATAACGGTTTATCATTGCGTTATTCGTTACTTTAATAACCGTTATAAATAACGTAGTTGCAAACAGCCATGCATCAAGGGGCTATCCGGGCGGATACCACTAGAAAAAGCTTTATGATACTGTGAAACCACACGGAAAGATTTTTTGAGCGTTTTTTGGGAAAAATTGACCATTATCAAAGTGTTTTTTTACATATGGTAAGAGTTTTTACTAAAAAGTAAAGCAAGGACCTCATGTTCCTCATAAGATCGAATACATGTTATGTTACCTCTTATTACCAACTTAAAAAAATCAAGATGAAATATAAAACGATAGGTACCTACTTAATTAATAAATCCACTCAGGTTACAGCCCAACCACCTCCATAGCTATGTAAGGCCTGTGTCATGCAGTTGGATGATAAAGGCTGATGATGATGATAAACACAAAATATTGTTACAAAATTCAATGATAATTTTTCACCAGCCGCGTTTTCCTTCCTTCGGCCATTATGTTTTCATACCACGTATCCCAACTCTAAAGCACCTTTTTTATTTACAGTTCCGATTAAAACCGTATCAAACATTAGATTCAAAATATGAACAATTTCATGTATTAATAGAGCAATGTCCGCATGGTACTATTTTCGCTTTTTATTATATTTTAAAGTATTCATCATCATCGCTTCCCACTGTTAGGACAGGAACAAACAGCATCGAACGTTTCATTACGCGGTTTCGCAGCAACCTCAGAATAAAGATATAACATTTAAAAATTATTAGTACTTCATCATCATCATCATCAGCTCATTAAATGTCCCCACCGAGGGGCAAGAGCCTACCGTGTAGGATGTTAGGCCTTAGTCATCCACGCGGGCCCAGTGCGGGTCGGACGACTTCACGCACAACCTTTGAGTCTCTTCGCAGGCGTGCACAGGTTTCCTCACGATGTTTTCCTTCACCGTAAGAGCGTCGGAAAACGTACATATATTTTTCGAAAATTCGAAAACACATTGGATTAGTACTTAATCCGTAAAATTATAAAATAAATATCCACTGATATTCACACAGCGCCATCTAGCCTCAAGTTAAGCGTGAAGCTTGTACTATGGGTACTAAAGAACGGATAAAAATACTTTTAATTTTTTGGTAAAACATACATATTATACATAGGAAACACCCAGACCAATACAAACAAACATATTCATGCACACAAATGTTTGTACTGCCCAGGTACTAGCAAGGTAATTGTTTGTTAAACTATCAGTCTGTTACATTGACTGAACTAAATGG
>PQWD01005918.1:0-55360 GCA_019425675.1 Leucinodes orbonalis | reverse complement strand
TCAATTGAATGAGTTAGGAAAATGGCGCCTTTTATTCTAAACCAAAAACCTCGTCCAGCATAAATATGCAAAAGCCTGGGGTCTTTTGTTTTAAGCTGTTCGATGTTAAGTGCTACCACAATAAAATGTGGTTTAATGGTTGAGATGCTGTACTACACAAAGGTTCGTTCCCCGGGCAGTTCATACATTTGTCAAAAAAATCAAAATATATTTATTCAATTTAGGTCCTTAGAACAGTTATGAATGTCAAATTAGTTTCTACTACTGTTTCGGACTTTTGTTATCTACTGATAGACAATCCAGCAAGAACTCAGTATTTCCTTTTTTCATTGAATGCATGAACATGTCTGTTTGTAGTGGTCTGGGTTTTCTATGTATAATTATATAATATACAAACATTTCAAAAAAAGGACCTACTAAGTAGTAAGTTAAAATATAAAACCTTAGTGCCCATATTATATTAATTAAGTTTATATTATGTAAGTATTTACAAAAAAAAGTGTTTAAAATATTAAGTAGTAGCACAGATTAAATAATATATAAAATATAAAAAAAATCGTGTCCATACTACATACAAGCGCATTGCTTATTTTGGGGTTAGATGGCGCTGCATGAATGTCAGTGTTTTTTATTTAACTAATGTTTGTTGCCTAGAGCCGTTGGTGAACGGCTGACGCGTAAAAAAGGGAAAAAATATCTAGTGAAACTATCGCATACGCGTTGCGGACTATCATTGATTGGAGAGACCTAACTTTCTAGCTATTGTGTAATTTATTAAGGCTACCATAGACAGATAACAATCAATTTACCAGCGTCGGTGGTTCATTTGTGTGGACTGTGTTTCAAATCTGTTTTAAATGTGAGGGCTTCAAATCCGTCATTCTACCACTTCTGTGCGATTTTCGAAATTATACGTCGTACGTTTAGTTGATGCTCTTACGGTGAAGAAACATCGTGGAAGAAAATTGCGCCACGCCTGCGGAGAGATCAAAGGTTGTGCATACCACGCGTGAAGTCGGCCAACCCGCACTGGGCCGCGTGGATGACTAAGGCCTATACACCCGCGTACGGGTTTCTCGGCGTATAATGAGTTGATGTGATGAATCAATTTACAAGATTGAAAACAGAAATTCACTGTAGAGCTATATTGGAATCCAACGAAAGAATCCACTTTCATAGGGTTACGCATACCTATATGCGATTAACTATGTATTATAGTCACGGAATCGTAAATTAATTATACTAACATGACAGTGTTAAGCCGGCGTGTGATTTGCCCATAATTAACTGTAATACCGTTAAACTGTCAATAATCATGTTGATCAGGCTTTGTTTATTATAGTGGAGTAATTTTCCATTATGTATGTTATTTATAGGCTTAAGACCAAGGAGGCTAGTTTTAGCGGTCATTTCAATTTATATGTTTTGCGTGCGACTTTGTCCGCGTGGAATAGTTACTTTGGCCTAACGTTCTCTTTAACCCGCTATTTCGTTTATATAGGTGAGTTAAAACTGCGATATCTCATAAGATATTAATTTAAGTTGCATGATGTAAAGGACAATTTTTTTTAAATTAAATACTTGTGATAAATAAAGCATTGTGATAATAGAGGATTATATTATCATATTTATGAAATCACCTTCGCAAATCATGCATTATTTTAGATTTTTTGGAGCAACAATATGTTATAGCGAGCTAAACCTTAAAGCATGAAAATATCCCCCCCATTTTGAAACACTCTCCATTGCTGCTGCTCGCTTCTATACTTGAACCGGTGATATATAGCTATAGCCTTCCGCCTATCCTCTATAAACTTCGATAACTAAGCTATCTAACACTGAAAGAATTTCTTAAATCGAACTAGTGGTTCCTGAGATTAGCGCGTTCAAACAAACAAACATACAAACAAACTCTCAGCTTTATAATATTAGTATAGATCATGTATATGTAATATTATATTATTTGTGGTAAAACTAAATTTAATTGTTAATATAATGTAGAAATAACTGTCTGCCTTCGGGTCCAGTGGTCACGTTGGGTTCAGATTACTATCTGAAGGTCGTGGGTTCAAATCCCACGGGGCAAATGTATAGCGAAAAATCACTTTCTGCGATTTCTCAGTTTTATAAGGACATTGCAGACTGAATTACTTGCTTGTACGAAAAGCTGTTGGTCCAGGCTACATTCATAGGATACCAGTCGATAGTCGTCTGGCCTAAGGGTTAGGGCGTTGCAAGGGGGGTGGCTTGGTAACCTAGTACCTATTTGACTCAAAAATGGTAGTAGAGTCGAGTTTCTAGCGCCATAAACTATAAATATTAATAACAATAATTGACGATTCAAAAGTATTTGTAAAAGATGTATTTGAATCAAGATATTATGATTTTAAGTTTTTGAGTTTGTAACCTATTTATGAACGGCAAAAAAATATTACGCAAGGAAAATAAAAGATATTGAATGATGATATTGCATAGATACGCGTTCCGATACCCCCGATATTGCGTCACTATGCGATTGTTCGGTTCTATTGTATCTGTGGACTATTATTTCTTTTTTTAAAAAGCGCGCGAGAAAGTTTTTGTAGTCTGCGCCATTTTTATATGAGTCCGAATGATTTCGATGTTTTAACACGTTCGCGCGCAGTGAAATATAGATTTGAGGAGATTTTTTTATTATTTCCTGGTGACAGAATTGAATGGACGTTTTCTGAAGTAAATTCCATTTACGTATCGTAGAGTTGTGTAAAATGTATTTTAATACAGAATGAAAGGATTTTTGTATGCAATGGAAATTGAATGAAAAAACAAATCAGTTTTTTATTTAAAAGTACGTAGGTATATGCAAAATACTATTTCAAAATGTAATCCAAGTCGCAGCGCAAAGTGCCATTTGTACACAATGATATTCTGTATATATAAAGTTAGATACGCCATCCGTGCCTCAAAAACGAACCGCCGAAGAGAGTACAGTTTGTACTCTTTTGTCTATTGTAAATGTGTTCGAAATTCAAAATATGTGTATGTGTGCTGTCACTGCATTCGGAACTTTTTCGATTGTTTTGTGAGCATATCACGAATCCATACTTTTTACATCATTGTACAATCGATGGTACTATCCAATGGTACAAATGGCACTACGCCAAATATTCAATCAAGGCCTTTTACATATAAAACAAAAAAAGTTTTATTGTACATTAAGCTTAGCTACTAAGCTTATCATTTCCGTGTAAAGATAATTCGTAAATAAATTATTTGTCATTGAATCAATAAAACGTAACCTAAGAGTGACAATAATAGAATTTTGTAGTTTTTTTACTTATTATTATCTATACTAGGACTTCTTAAATCTGATGATGATTCTATCAAGTTCTTTTGTTTTTATCCCAGGTACTAAGCGCCTTGCTGGTGTCATCATCACTCGCACAGCAATGGAGTCCATACACTGGCAGCTTTCAAGGATACGCGGTTCAACAGCAATTTAGAGAAGATCAACAAGTATATATTTTTAAAAAATTAGCTGAACAAGGCCCCAATTAAAATATTAAAATATGTGTCATCATCATCATCAGCTGATACCCCACCGAGTGGCACGAGTCTATCCCTAAAGAGCGTAATGGTCGACATCACGCACAACCTTTAAATATCTTCCTTCACATCCGACGAAGGCAGTCCTACGCTTCTTTTCGTGAACGTTTTACGAACTTTAACTGCTCTCTTCAACTTATCCTACATGCTACATCGGTATAATTAATATTAGTTATTTCTAGGGGAGAACTAAGTGAGCAAGACGATCAGGACGCTCTCCTGATGGTAAGTTATCCGCTTGACTATGACAGATCGGCATTGAAGAAGACCAACAACTGATAGACAGTTATTATTATCCATCAATGCAGTACTGCGCCCGTCACCTGAGACAACAGATGGTAGGTCTCTTATACCCGGTAATTTCACTAGCATTTAACTTATTTTCTTATAAAGGCAAGTCCCAACAGTGTAGAAAGTGTTGCAGTAAACCGAGATACTCGCCTTGGTTTACGGTAACTACGCCGTTCTTAAGTTAGTGCTGAATTTATATCCTTGTATATGTGTGTTTTTAATTCTGCTCTTTGATGTATAGCTGTAAAAGCAAGATTTCCTCGTAACATTAAAAATTCAGAGGGAATCCGATCCTCCCCTTTCTTGGCCCTTGGAATAAACGCCGCAAAGCTAGAGTTATTTTTGTATATGTGTTCAGTATATCAGATTGTTATCATGTTTGGTTAATAAGGAAATGTCGTCGAATTTAAAAGCAAACAAACATGAGCTGATATGGTTGTCTGAGTTGGCATCTCTCTGAATCTATCTTACATAGGAGTTCCAAAATTTTATGATTAAGGATAGATTTTTTTTTTTTTTTTCGGAATGACTTATTGCTGTTGGCCGCAGGTGGCCTTCACAGCTTCACCGGACAATTGGCGAGCGCAGATGGCTCTCAGCCCAAAAATTTATGCAACGGGCCTAAGGGTGTCCCAGAGTGGGACGCGAACCTCGGCTTAGGGCGTTGCTGGGGGGAGGGCTAGGTAACCTAGTATACGTTTGGGGAGAAAAACGACCGGGCACGTGCCGGTATCGTGAATAGGGACTGGTCGAACCTACAGGGATTCGCGGCGAAGGCCCCCGCCGGCGGGGACGGAATCTCGGTCTTGATGTGTTGCGTGTGTTCTGAAGCAATTGAGATGCTTTACGCTTTTTGTCTGTCGCAATGGCAACAGTGATCGATCATCTGGATCGTCGAGCACGTCCCGGGGACGTCTGCGTTTAATGGCTTGCGTAAAGGCACGGTTGTTTGCTAATGACGGATAATTAGCAGCTTGGGCAATTAAGGGGTTACTATGTTCTGATGCAGAGTCGAAGAACCGTTTGGAAGCTAACTTGAGAAACTGCGCAATGGTCGGCAGTCCTAAGTCGATGTGAAGATTTTCATTGCGCATGTACCACGGGGCGCCCGTGGCTTTGCGCATGAACCTATTCTGAAGTACCTGTAACCTATGGATTTGATCGGGTTTTGCCTGTGCAAATACTACGCTAGCGTACGTCATAATTGGTCTAATGCACGCCGTATAAATTCTCACCTTATTTCTAAGGGACAATTTGCTACGAGCGTGCAAGAGATTGTGCAATCGGCCGAGAGCGAAGGCAGCTCGGTCGCGTACTGTCTTAATATGGGCTGCAAAACTGAGCCTACTGTCTAGAACTACACCTAAGTAACGGGTCTTCCTTTCCCAAGGGATAGGTTTCCCGAACATTTTGATCGGAGGGACCACCTGACCTCGAGCGCCACCGCCCCTCTGGAAGAGGACCGCTGCGCTCTTGTCGGGATTGACTTCTATTCTCCATTTCCTAAACCAATCACCTAAGATGTTGGCTGAGGATTGGAGAGTTTTGACTATGGGGCCTGGTTTACGCGAGGAACAATAGATGGCGGTGTCGTCGGCAAACAGAGCTATGTCAGTCTTAAGTCGGCCTTTGCGAAATGCCGGCAAGTCACTAGTATACAGTGTGAACAACGATGGGGATAGTACCGAGCTCTGCGGCACGCCTGCACGCAGGGGATGGGGCCTAGACAGAGTACCGTCTACTCGATAGCGGAAGGTGCGATTCGATAAAAAGTCTCGTATGATGAGCACGAGACGTCGGGGCACGTTAAGTTTGTACAACTTGTAAATCAAGCCGGCGTGCCAGACTTTATCAAAGGCTTTCGCCACGTCGAAGAAAAGAGCGCCCGTTCTATGAGGACGCGAACGGTTAAAGTTTAAGGATAGACAATTTTAAGGTACAATGATTAAGACAAAATGTACATAACGTCAGCGCGTTTTAAACGACATCCAGCGCCATCTAGTTATAATGGTGTGATAAAACAGTTTGATACTTACAATATCGTTCGTGCAATGAATAAAATGTTTATCAGTTAAGGAAGTTTTGATCGGACATATTTTTATTTGTAACAAGATTCCTATCGATCATGTTAATTGGTATATTGGCCTATTATTTGTTATTTGTGGTAAAAGCAATTTAAAATATTTTAATGTAAATGTACAATTATGAATTTCATGCACCAAAAAGGTGAAATATAGCGATCAATCCCATAAAAAAATAATACCCGTGTATTTTACCTAGCTTTGTTTATAATTGAATAATAAATATCAACTGACATTCACACAGCGCCATCTAGGCCCATATTATTATTAGCCATATTTTTACCAATACATAATACGATAAAAATAGAAAATATAATTTGCTTTATACAATTATTTTGATTACAAATGAATCTGTATTCAACACAATTTTTTTGAAAAGAGTAACTACTGAGTTTCTTGCTGGTTTCTACTCAGTGGAAAACTACCTCCCGAACCAGTGGTAGCTTCATTTGACATTCATAAGTGTTCTTTAAGGACCTAAACTGAATAAACACTTTTCATTTTCATTTTCATTATTAAGTTGCTTGTAGTTAGGGTACTAAATAACTGATAAGCATACTTATATATTTTTTTGTAAATACATACATATTATACATAGAAACACCCAGACTATTACAAACAGGCATGTTCATGCACACAAATGTTTGTAATGCCCGGGGAACCCGGACCGCCGTCTTGGCCATTACATCAAATAGGTCGTCAAAAATAAGAATGATTATGATCAAATGGTTAAGATGCAGAGGGACCTTAATAAAAACTTAACTGGATCTTCAGCTAAACGATTAACACAATGACGCGTTTCATAACTAATTTATAACTTTGTAGACAGAAAGTTTTAATTGATATTTAATCCGTCCTCAAGAAACGATGAAACTTTTATAGGCAACAAAGTACTGAATTTAATGTTAACATTGGTTGATATTTTAATAGTATTTATTATTTAAAATTTTAATCGATCAATAAAAAGGCCTACACCGTCCCACTGCCGAGTACTGGCAAACACTAATCATGACTATGGGTGGATTGGGCTGTAACCCACAACAAGTAAGATCACAGGGTCATTTTCTAACTTGTGACGTCGAAAAATTAAGCTGTTTGAGCGAATGTTACCAATAAAGCATAAACAGGTGTTGAATAGTGCTGCCAGCTCTGATTTAAATTAAATCGGGACACGAAGCAAAAAAAAATCGGGATTTGAGGTTGCAGATTGGGACAGGTAACAATAAAAAATGTGGTGTGACGTTGATGACGTGCCACTTTGAATTTGAGTGATATAATTAGTAGAAATTATGTAGCGTAAATGTATATTTTTTAATAAAACATCTGATTCTCTTCTTTGATTAATCGGGATATTTAGCGTCCCGATCATGATGCATCCTCAGAGCCCTGAAAATTGGGACGTACAGCGCAAATCGGGACACCTGGCAAGAGTAGTGTCATTGAATTATCCCCACCGCGGTAATATACGATCCAGATACTTTTGTTAAATAACAAATTTGAAGAAGAAAGAAACAAGGAGAAACAACTTTCTCTAATAAATACGGAGTTTACATGCGGAATCGCAAAGGTTTAATTAATGTTATAAGTACTTTCGGTAACGTCTGAGGTAGACAGTGTTTTGTGGAACCGATAAAGTGATGTATCAGACTTTAACGGATATTTGTATTTTTTGTTTTATACAGGTTTTGGAACAGACACCCGAAAAGAACAAATAACGGATATTTAATTTAGAATACCGTAAAGACATACCGTGTTTAAAAATCAAGGGACTAGCTATAATTTTTACTTTAAAAAAATACAGATCTCCAATGATTTAAGTTTGTTTTTGTGGTACAAATAATTTATGAGAATTAATGTTGATTTTAGTCAAAAAGGGTTACTATGTAAACAGTCTCATTTACCAATCAGCGATGGTCCCACTTGATAGTTTACGGCCCAATATCCACGTACTCTGTTGTGCCCTACCGTAGGATGTTAAATGCTGATAATTGATTTGAATCACAGATATTTTTTTATGTACAAGTGGTCAAAAAACCAGATGGCTCACTGCATGGTAAATGAATGTCACCCATGTACACCAGCAATACCGGAGGGCAAAGAAATACGTTGCGGCCTTTTAGATGGGAATACGCTCATTTTAAGGTCGTATCGCTCAGGTAACATTTCATACAGTATCCGATTCCACATTATTATCGTGCAAGGTAAAAAAGTATAGATTCGTGATATGCTTACAAAACAACCGAAAAAAATGTTCCGAATGCAGCGACAGCACACATAGACATTTCGAATGAGCGTACATTTACCTAAACAAAGAGCCTGTACTCTCTTTGGCGGTTCGTTTTTGAGGCACGGGTGGCATATCTACTTTTATATATACTGAATATCATTGGTGCGAGGTATATAATAAGTCGAGTGTCGCATCCCTACTTGTTAGGTAGTTGAAAGCAAAGCTCTCTTTGCTCAATAAATCAGCCATATTTCTGTTTCACTGGTTCCCAGGTACGAAGTCGCTATTAAATAGTACGTTCACGCCAAATGAACCCTTTGTAATGGCGATAGTAAAATTTGCTCATTCCGAAGGAAAACTGGCAAAGAAGGAATCGATTCACGCTCCGATGGGCTGAAGTTGCGGTACTGTTGGAATTTAGACTTGGTGATTTGAGAAAAATAATGTACTGTCTCTTGAAATATTTGATTAGTCAAATTATTGTAATTTTAATAGAAATCAAAAATTTATTCGACGCTCTTAAGGTGAAGATAATCATCGTGAGGAAACCTGCGCACGCCTGCGAAGAAGTTCAAAGGTTGTACGTGAAGTCGTCCAACCCGCACTGGGCGCGCGTTGACTAGTCGACAGGCCTATACACAATACGAGTGGGCTCGTGCCCCTCGGTGAGGTCGTTTAATGAACTGATGATGAAACAAGCAAACTTCAAGAAAAACAATCATAAGAAAAACCGTTAAGAAACTCGATAGTAACAGTTTCAAACTTTTTAAATATTGTCAACAGAGTTTTGTCAAATATCTAAAAGAATAATGAATTTGTGACTGGAACACTATGTGCAAGTACATACATTTTATCCGATAAGTATTCATCTATGTATGCATGTATTATCCTTTTTTTATTTTTATTGCCTAGTGAAGCCGTAAAAGCCATCTGCGGTCAACAGCAGTAATCAGTTAAAAAAAATCTTTTGATACGGTTTCGGTTAGAGAGAAGACAAGTGTCAAACATCCCTTCAAGGATCGACTTTTAAAGTTGGTTGCTCACTTATTAATGATGTAACAAAACGTAATAGTAAACGAAACATAAAGACACAAATAAAACAAACAATACGCACCGCCTTGTCGCATCTCAACTGAACTCCAAACACTAAAATCGTAATGCTTTTTGCTAAGAGAAAATATAAAAGCACATAAAACGAGGTTACGATGTGCGGCGTGTTTTTTATTATAAGCCCCGCAAGGTATCCAGGTGCCTGACTTGTTTGGGGCGATGGAAATTGAATGTAATGCTAATTTAGTGTTTAGCTTTGGTATATATCTACGGGAATCTATAATTCCTTTGCATAAATGAAAGTTATTTATTTATTGTGCTGTAAACAGACAAAATGGAAAAGAGAATATATTTGAAGATTTAAATATTGTGTAAACGACCATATTTTGATTATTAGCATGGACGTATTTCGGGGATTTTATGACTTAATGACAGTCCGTACGTATTTTTTAATACGTCCATGCCTACTAGGTACTATTTTTGAAGTACGGGGAGAAGAAAGAGTAGACGACACTCTATTTAGTTTCGAAAATTCAAAAAGCTATTGGTAGGAACGTGGCGGGATTTGAACCTGCACCTTTCAGATTGGAAGGCAATGTCAACTGTCCACATTAATGAGGCACCGAATATCATAAATAATATGACGGAAATAATATAATTTAATGCTACCATATCATACGTAACACATGGAAAGGCAAAAACAATGGCCGTTACGTTTAGGTTATCTTACCTACGGGCAATGGGCAAATACAATGGCGTCCATAAGAACATTATGCAAAAATACGTAACATAAAAATTACACAAACACTTTCTACCGGTATTACGGCATTTATTGAATCATCTAGTCCAACGGAAATCAACTGTAATGAAAGTTAAAAAAAAAACGTCAGCAAATAAGCCAAACGGACCCACTGTCGCGCGTCCGCCATTTTGAATTCTTTTTTCCGCTAACTCGTTCCGACTTTATTAAATTGGCGCGAAACGCGGCGCGCTACAAAAAAGGTATAAAATTCATTCGGTGAACGTCACACGATATTTCTAGGCGTTGTATTGTAATTAGTGGCAGGACAGCTGAACGGTTACAAAAGGGAACTTTTGAAATAAATAGCAACATATAAATAATAAAAATAAATAAATATCTACTGACTACTGACATTTACAGAGCGCCATCTAGCCCATAAGTAGTAGAGTGCACAGAGATTATGAGAAGGGTACCTATGTAAAGTGAGTAACGCTAATTACAAAAACAATAAATAATTTTAATTTTTGTCAAATTGAGTGCTGTTGATATCAGCAGATCACCTATAGATTCAAATCTGTACTGCACTGTCACCCGACACCAGAGACAACAGATCCCACACACACACACAGAGACATATAATATATATAAGAGACACAGAGAGGTCTCTTATACCCACCCGGTAATTGACTAGTTACAGTGCCCTCATCCCGAAACACAAAAGTGCATAACACTCCTCTTTCACGGGACAATATCTGGTACTGCGTATCTAGTCTACCACCTAGTAGCCCCATATTAAACCAGGATTTTGTAGTTAAGGCACTAAATAACTGATAAACATACTATTATAAATTTTTTGGAAATAAATACCTATTATACATAGAAACACCCAGATCAATACAAACAGACATGTTCATGCACACAAATGTTTGTAGTGCCCGGAACTCTTGGTGTAGTAGCCAACATGTCAACTACACCGAATGATTCTCACTCATTTCCCTACTCAAAAGAATGCTCATCATCATCAGCTCATTAAACGTCCCCACCGAGGGGCACGAGCCTACCCGTATAGGATGATAAGGCCTTAGTCGTCCACGCGGGCCCAGTGCGGGTTGGACGACTTCACACACAACCTTCGAATCTCCTCGCAGGCGTGCATGAAGGTTTCCTCACGATGTTTTCCTTCACCGTAAGAGCGTCGGATAACGTACATATATTTTCGAAAATTCGTAACACATTGGTACGTCTCGGGATTGGAACCTCAGCCCTCCAGGTAGGAAGGCGACAGTCCACACCATTAAGCCACCGACGCTCTTAACATTAGCTTAATATAAATGCTCACCTAAATAATTTGTTTCAGTTCCAACCAAGCGATTACTCCAACGGCTATGACTTCCCCGCAAGCGGAGGCGATCATGGTTCAAGCGGCGGAAGCCAAGACTACGGTGGCCAAGAATCAGCCGGTGACTTCGGCGGTCACTTCCAAGCCCATTCGTACCCAGTCCATCAGCACGTCGAAGAGGAAAACCCTGAACCCATCAAGCATTACAAAGAAGTTGTCGTCCCTGTGCCCAAGAACGTAGAGTTCAAAGTCCACCAGCCAATCATTATTCCCGTCCCTCATCCAGTTCCAATCCAAGTGCCGGTGCCGAAAGCAGTTGTTATACCCATCGTCAAAGAAGTTTCGGTGCCTGTAGAGAAATCTGTACCTTATCCTGTAGAGAAACATGTGCATGTGCCGAAAGTGAAGGAAGTTCCTTTCGAGGTTGTAAAACATGTAATTGTGCCGGTGGAAAAGCCAATACCCTTCAAAGTACCTGTCTACGAAACCATCATCCACACAAAGAAGGGATCCCATAAGATATAAATTGTTGAAAAGTTGTTCTAAGTTAAGTTGTTGTTAGAATAATTGCGCCATATAATGGTTTGAAAATGTAAAATTCCTAATACGGAATTGTAAAGTGTAATAGCATTAGTTGTCTTCTGTTGTTGTTGTTGTTTGTTGTGTGTGACTGGTTGTTGTTGTTGTTAATATTATTTCTTATTCTTAAACGACTGCCTATTAAATTGTTATTTGTTTTCATAACTTGTTGTTTCATTTTATTTGACTTTTGGGACAATAAAAATTTTGAAAGGGTATAGAGAAGGAAATATGGAAAGTAGGATATCACTTACAGATGGGCTGTCTGCTTGCTTACTAAAATAAACCTCAAGCAATGTTAAAATCACCTTTTAAGAACTAAAACTATTTAGAACTATTACTTATCCGGAGCAAATTCAAAAATTCTTTTATTCAATTCAGTCTTTACAAGACACTTTTGAATAGTCAAATTAATGATGTTATTTATTTATTTAGAATCGCCAACAATATTATGCATACATATATAATAATATCACAGTGTTATATTTCAAAATTCTGACAAATATAACAATTTATAGGTAAGTTCAGCTCTATCAATATCTCTATCTATTATTATCTCTGTTATTAATTGCAACAGTGTAAGGCTTGACCGATTTAGACGGAACTTTTTTTGGCAGGTAACTGGTATAAGAAAATCATAGGCTACATTTATTATAGAAAATACTTTTGAAAAATAAACCGCGCGGCGCATAGCTCACGACGCCTAAGCTTTGCGCTACGTTTTACTGCGAGAGATATTTTATAAATTTTTTTTTTACTTTACGTTTTAACTTGACAAAGTTTAAACGTACAAAATGTCTTTGTACATGTATATTTTCGCTAGTGTAATCCTATAACTAACTTACTTTATTCAGTAATTATGTTGACTTACTTATTATTATTATTTATATCTATTTTTCCTCGAATTTAATTTAAAACCTATCGGGATGTAATTCAAAATTTGTATTTTATTAATATTGTATGAGTGATAATTGTGTAATTTTTCATTTTGTTTTTTATTTGGTGAATTGATGAATTTGTATGGATGTAACTTACCTGAAATAAAGATTATTATTATTATTATAGCAGTTTGAAAGGTATCTTTAAATCACAACACGCTACAAGACAAGGAAAGCAAAACAATAGTTATGACAATCGCAAAATCGCGACGCAATTATATCACTTATATCCTTAGCATTTCCTATAACGGACATCAGATATAGCCCATTGTTACCACGGTATATCACCATTGCCAAATAAAGACATCCTAATGGCCTAACACTAAATAGCAAGATAGAATCCAATCGATCAGTATTGAACAAGATTCCACGGTTAAAGCAAGCTTTCAAAATGAAGTTAAACATATCATTAATGAAAATGATAATAAGACTCATAATATTAATGATACTTTTTGTAGTGTTGTTCTTAATATCGGCGTTCTTATACAGTGCGAGGTATTGGCCCGACATATATAATTATGTAAATGCAAACATAACCATAACAAGAATACCGACGTTGTCGGAATTAAATTTGACAGTGATAGAAATTGAATACGTGACCGAAGCGTACACAACGACGGATTTCGATTACACGGAAACAACCGATTTTGCGACGAACACGGAAGATTACGGGTTCTCGTTCGACGAATTCGATTTTCCAAATTCGAAAATTAACGAATCACCGAAAGCGAAAGAGAAGCGTGCCGCGCAATTGGAAGATATGGCGAAAGATTATAGTGAAGTACCGAAAAAGACAGTTGTCGTTGATTACTTCTTCGTCGACGAAGATTTTAATGCGAGGGTAATAAAGGATTTAGTGGATGAGAGCAAACTGACTACGAGAGATTCAAAGGACGTTGAAGTCATGACTAAAGTGGGAACATCGTATAAAAGTAACGCAGGTATTATGGTAAGTCCTTATACTACTTTTCTAATCCAATATCTCGTGACAGTCCACTGCTGGAACCTCCTGGCCGACAGTGATGAGTTATGACAATGTCCACGCTTTACAGGCGGGTTGGAGGTAGCAGTAACTTTATAAGGTTAGGTTGAATGAGGAAGTCCTGCTACACGTTTTCTTTTGTCTCTAAGCCGCCTTGTAAGGCACCCATGGGGAGAGTAGTGGTGATGACAATTTTATTACATTCCACTGTTAATCATCATCAGTTCAATATACGTCATCATCGAGGGGCATGAGCCTACCCGTAAAGGGTGTATAGGCCTAAGTCGATTACGCGGGCCCAGTGCGGATAAATATATATACATCAGAACAGATAAATATACTTTATACAATCTTCTTTTAAATACATAAATACACATAATTAAATAAATATTCACTGAGATTCACACAGCGCCATTTAGTCCCAAACTAAGCATTTAGCTTGTAACATGGGTACTAATCAACGGATAAACATACTTATATATATTTTTTTTGTAAATACATACATATTATAGAATACACCCAGACCTTTACAAACACGTATTCATGCGCACAAATATTTGTACTGCCCGGGGATTGAACCCGGAACCCGAGGTGTAATAGCCGACGTCTCAACCATTACACCAAATGGGTCGTCGAAATAATATAGGCTAATGACGATGATTCTATAGGTTCATAGAAACACCGAGACATATTTATTCAGCACCGTTTAAAATATAGCTTTTGCTATGAGTACCTACAAAAGAACGTGTTAAATATACTTTATTCACATAATAATTACTATACACATAATTATTATACATAGATATTACCAGACATGTACCAGCACACAGATGTTTATGATTGCAACACACAACTAACTAGAGCGTCGGTGGCTCAGTGGTGTGGACTGTCGCCTTCCTACCGGGAGGGCTGAGGTTCAAATCCCGACACGTACCAATGTATTTTCGAATTTTCGAAAAATATATGTACGTTATCCGACGCTCTTACGGTGAAGGAAAACATCGTGAGGAAACCTTCATGCACGCCTGCGAAGAGATTCGAAGGTTGTGTGTGAAGTCATCCAATCCGCACTGGGCCCGCGTGGACGACTAAGGCCTAATCACCCTATACGGGTAGGCTCGTGCCCCTCGGTGGGGACGTTTAATGAGCTGATGATGATGATGATGACACAACTAAGGCAATGAGGTTATCAATTCACTTTTTAAAGCGCACTAAAACCATCCCTGGTACCTAGTTGGACAAATAATAGGTCTCCATATTGTCGGAGTTTTACGTTGTAGCCCTATAAAAATATCTTACTCTTCTGTTCATAAAAAGTTACGACTTTGTAATAGAAATAAGGGATCCTGGCTGTGTTGTCTAGAAAATACACAACCGAGCAACATTGCTATAAAAAATTGAGCAAGCGTTTTTTTAAGTATTACAAAATTGAATACGCAAAGTGAAGTATTTAGAGGCATAGGTAATTCGTTAATCATGATTTTCAAGCAAAATAACAAGTTTTTTTGCTCCAGTAGCTGTTGCGGATGCTGTCATTTATAAATTGAATAGTTCACTCTTCCATTTTTTGCGACCAAGAATATATAAAAAATTACAATCTACCTATTTAAAATAATGTCACTGATTTTCTCATAGCTTCCTTAAATTGGAAGATTCTTATAATGTTTTCGTCATAAGTTAGCAACTGCATTGTAGTCCTTTGCTATCAATAGTTTACATATTATGTAGGTGACATTGGCCACCTTCCACGAGGTCGATGTCATGAAATACTAGGGATTAATCAAATAAAAATAATACACAATAATACAAAGTTTGGTGTTTCAATCTAATCTAGTAAGTACACTCTACATGTCGGGCTCGTATTCCCACACAAGCTTCAAGGACCAGTCATCGGACTATGAATTCCAATCGAGATTACAAAAAATAATAATGATCTAGTTTTTTGCTAAGAAATTATATACAGAATAAAAATACGAACTACAAGACAAAATTCAAATACAGATTTTAACGCACAGTAAGACGTTGTTATTCGTTGAACAAAACAAAATGACTCAGCCTGTATTGACGCAGGACATCACACCGGTCCTTATTTTTAGTGTATCGAAGGTAAGTCATTAATTAACACACCCCTCAAATTCTGCTGTAATCAAGTTATATAAAAACACTAAGATTGGTGTAAAACACATTCGTAAATGATTTAAGAAGTAGCTTTAAGTTATTGTAATTATCTCAGGTAATAATGCTTGACAAACAACACGATCAAAAAATCAATTGGTCAGCTGAGAATTAGGCCTGGGATTCTGAGTTGCTCAAGCCTTTGTTAAGAAAGCTCAAAAGCTCAGACCAATCAACAATTGGCCAAACGCTAATTATCCATCTATCAAAGTCAGCAAGTCAAGGTGATCCTTACCTAACCATTTTTTAACTACAATCAAAGGAAAATGAACTCAATTAAGCCGTCGCTAAGATTGATATTGTTATTAGTACTGTTAGAGAAGATTGTGTAGAAATACAACTCATCTCTCATGCATTTGTTTATGGACACACATTCAGTGTAAACGTACTTTGTAAACTCATCGCAGTTAAAATGTATGTTGGTTATTTATTTTTAATCAGTGTATTGTCAGTTGGCAATGTAAGGTGCGATTGTGACCAATATGTGGAGTGCTTCGGTGATTTCCTACGGGACTTCTTTAACAATTTCAGTTTTGGTGAAAATGTTAATTCTACTATTGTTAATAAAACAAAAGTGGTGGAAATCGACAACCACGAAGCTAATATTGACAAAGTTATCAGTGACATATCCGGCTTAATAAAGGATATCAATAAAAATATTCAAGAAACTGACGTGTTAAAACATGAATATAACAAAACTAGAATTGCCGTGAAAACGTACGATTTAGATGACGATTTCACGGATGCACACAGCACAGAAGAAACTGTGACTACAGAAAGTGTTACAGAAGAAATCAATTTTACGGATTTATTGAATGACATGACAACTACTACAAATTTAGCGACGACGACAAACCCGTTTAGTGTGATTCCATTAAAAACGAAAAAGACAACGAAATTATAACCAATGATGTCCTGATTAATCTATACAATGATTTAGATGACGACGCTAACACAGATTATCCTAATATAGATTATATTGACATATATAAATACAACAAATGAAAATATAGTATACGTATCAACTGAATTACCACCTGTTACTGAGATAAACGAGTTAAGAGCGGAGATAAACAGGCAAGAGAATGAGATTGAGAATATCTTAGAGAATTCTGTTTACAGGCTCAACGACAAAGCTTTATCGGTTATTATTGGAAATGTCACAAATCACGTAAGTAGTTTTGATATGACTGACGACCCATTTGGTGTAGCGGTTGAGACGTCGGCTGCAACACCAAGGGTTCCGGGTTCGAACCCCGGGCAGTACAAACATTTGTGTGCATGAACATGTGTGTTTGTAATGGTCTGGGTGCTTTTTATGTATAATATGTATGTATTTACAAAAAAATGTATATAAGTATGTTTATCCGTTGTTTAGTACCCACATACAGGCTACAGATGGCGCTGTGTGAATGTCAGTGGATATATATATATATATATTGGTTTCTTCTCAATACAGTCGTCCGATATTGGTTTACAACTATGCTTTAAGTAAAGACATTTTTTATCATTACGTTCTACAACACTTGCTACGCTATGTTAACAGCTTTACTTTTAGGATCTTATTGAATTAGTCTTTAAGTCTTCCACACTTTAAAAATATTACAACCAATTACGCATCTGTTGTTTTGTTAAGATACAAATCAATGTGAAAAGAACCCGGTAGTTACGTCTTATTGTTCACACGTACTTCTTAATTAGTATTATAGTATAATAATAATGACAAATCCAAAATAATTAATTGTGTTGCGTTACAAGTGCTGCCGTTCTAAATCACGAGATGTGTTACGTCATTAACTGAGTTACAAAAGTAGAAGACAATGTTATTGTTGTCTATACTAATATATAAAGCTGAAGAGTTTGTTTGTTTGTTTGAACGCGCTAATCTCAGGAACTACTGGTTCGATTTGAAAAAATCTTTCAGTGTTAGATAGCTTATCTATCGAGGAAGGCTATAGGCTATATATCATCACGCTACGAGTAATAGAAGCGGAGCAGCAATGAAGAATGTTTCAAAATCGGGGGTATTTTTCATACTTGGAGCTTCCGCTGCGTACGCTGCGTAAATGGTTAAAGTTACACAAAAGTCATGTATGAGAGTATTGTTCTCCTTTTAAAGGTCTACAAAAAAGTCCGCAACAGCATATGTCTATCTTTTAAGGTTAGCTCACTATAACATATTTTTGCTATAAACAATTCTGAAATTGACCCGAAACCTTTAAAGTTGGAGGGAGGGAAATCCTATGTATTATGATAAATGAAAGTACCGTGTTATCCCGAATTTAATGCGAGCGAAGCCGCGGGAAAAAGCTAATAATATTATATACTAATATTAAAAATGGTAAAGTGTGTCTATTTGTCCGTCTTTTACGGCAAAATGAAGCGACGAATGGACGTGAACTTTAAGGTGAAGATAGTTAAACCAATGGAAAGTGACACAAGCTGTTTTTTGTCTTATTCTAACTCCGCACTTCCCTTAAATTAGAGAGTGGAATTGTATGGAGAATTCCACCATTTTCAAGGTAGAAAGAACTTTGTACGCGTACTTTACAGTCTAAACTCACCATAGATTTTATGTGCGGAGAGGTCTGTGCCTTGGATGTTACAGACTAATGATGAAGTATTGTCGTTAGCATGTACTTTAATGTCACCTATTTCTCTCCTATGGATACAGGTCTGCAAGTGAAACATTATTAAAATGTCATTAGGAGACACAATTCCGTTGGTCGTCTAAATATGCGAGCTGGAGCTTTTATGTTTGAGAATAATGGTGGTGATGTAGGTATTCGGGTATACGGTCTAAAGGACGGAAAGCGAAATACACCTCTTGCGAATTTCAGTTCAAAAACTACTGGTAATGATTTTCATGAATTATGTAATTAAATGAATGTGTTTTATTAGGGGAAAAGCTTAGATAAAAACAACTACCGATATGAAAAACCACGAAGAATTATCAACCAAAAAATGTCTGAGTCACTTGACACATACGTTGACATATTGTTATATTTATGACATTAACTTATTCATTAAATTTTCACCTAACTCTCATCAAAAGGGTAAAAATCAAAAGCACGAGCATACCTGATTATGAAAGGAAATTCTGCCCAACTAACGCGATGGGCAGAACTTTGCCGCTTGACACTTATTTTGTGAGATCGTGCATCTAGTAAGTTTATTATTCTCTTCTCTCTCATCAACCTATCGCAGTCCACTGCTGGACTTAGGTCTCCCATTAGTGCCAGATATCCCAATCATCCGCTTTTCTCATCCAGCCTCCACCAGCGACCCTCTGTAAGTCGTCGGTCCAACGGGCCGGAGGGCACGCTTGCCGAGATACGGTCTCCACTCCAAAACTTTTATTATTACATATTTTAATATACATTCAGTTGTTGGTCTCCTTAAATGCCGCTCTGTCATGGTCAGGCGTATCACTTACCATCAGCTGAGCGTCCTGACCATCCTGTTCACTTCATCACAAAAAAAACATCCAAAGCTCGCCATCCTCTCAGTCAATGTAACAAAGCTTCACTCCGTGGGCAGCGCGGCTCGAATCAATCATGCACACCGCAAAAATACGAGAGAAAAAGGCATTTGAAACGCGCGAAAAACAATTTTTCTATTGAGCACCATGACGAATGATGGCCCACGCAACTTGGCCTCTTTTCACCGATTTGAATGGACCGCGTAATTATGGCACTGGATTTACACGATTTCGGGGTTCCGTAGCGAAATGGCAAAAATAGGAACCCGGAAATATGGTTCCGGTTTGAAGACTCTGTAGTCTTCATGGTTTTATTTATTATTTATTAAAATTACCATTTAAACGATTCTAACAATATATTTTTTTATCAAATTACGTAAAAAAACCATTAAGGTTTGTAGTGACGGGATTTTAAAAATGATTTAAATAAATATTAGAATATAGTTACATTATTTTATATAAAAACTAAGAGCCTGTCTTGTCTGCATGTCCGACCGAATGTCACAACCTCTTTTGAGAAACCATACTGTTGAAACTCTGTATTTAATATACTTATACATTCTGTGAACTGCAATTGTTTTCACAAGAAACTAGAAAAAATAAAAATAAAAATTAGTTTTGGGGTAGGCACTGTAATTGTTTGTATGTTACTTGTTCTATATATACTATAATAATATATGTACTGGTACGGAACCGTCCATGGGTGAGTCTGACCTGCACTTGGCCATTTTTTGTTCCTTGTTAGGTATTTCCGTTTCTAAGGACTGTGACGGAAGGTTTCTCTTCTAGATACGTATTATGGTTTGTAATTTAGGATGGAGGGAAGTGATAATGAATTACTATTTTGTTAGATAAAATATTTTTGGACATTTAAATGAAACATCGTTAAGAATTGCGTTGGAAAATGAATTGGTTGCGGATTCGATCCCCGTGCAGTACACACATTTGCGTAAATGAACGTGTCTGTTTGTATTGGTATCGATGTATGTATATACCAAAACTATATGTTTTTTCATTGTTTTGTTTTTTCCATGGTATACAATTCTTGTATATCTGTTATCTATATGTTATGTTGTAGAGGGCAATATGCTTGATTGGTTTTTAGGCTGAGAGCCATCTGCGCTCGCCACTTGCCCGGTGAAGCTGTAAGAAAGGCCATCTGCGGCCAACAGCAAGTAGTCAGTTCGAAAAAAAAAAAAAAAAAGCTTGATTGGCCACTATAAAATAAGCGAAAAAATTTTTTGACAGCTATGCACAAATGGTTATAATACATTACTTTACTAAACCTATAAAGAGGATATTTTATTAAAAAATAATAATGACATTATTCACAGAAAAACTTAAAAAGCATATAAAATCGTGTGTGTTTGTGTGCGCGCGTGTGTATGTATACGTGTGATGGTGGATACCGGAAACTAGGACGAAGTTTGAAGTAGTTCTTCTGTTTGTTGGTTATTGAGTGAGAGCAACCTTTTCACCTTTTACTTGCACTCACTTAAAATTAGTAACTAGTAGTGAAAAGTCCCTCTTTCTATTTTCAACCTATTGCAGATCACAGTTGGACAAAGATCTCCCCGAAAAGAATCTAAACTAAATAAATTTCTTAAAAAAATACATCATCATCAGCTCATTAAACGTCCCCACCGAGGGGCACGAGCCTACCCGTATAGGGTGATTAGGCCTTAGTCGTCCACGCGGGCCCAGTGCGGGTTGGACGACTTCACACACAACCTTCGAATCTCTTCGCAAGCGTGCATGAAGGTTTCCTCACGATGTTTTCCATCACCGTATGAGCGTCGGATAACGTACATATATTTTCGAAATTCGAAAATACATTGGTACGTGTCGGGATTTGAACCACAGCCCTCCCGGTAGGAAGGTGACAGTCCACACCACTGAGCCACCGACGCTCTAAAAAAAATACATGTCAACAATAAACCATGGCCCAAAATAAGTCATCTCGCATGACAAACGCAGTAGAGCAATATCTTCCAAGACGCTATTTAATGCTGTCATTAGAGAATAAAACCGCCATTATTTGATATTTATTGGCCTTAAAATATTTTAAATCCATGCCACATAGATCTTTTAAATTTTCGCGACTTCCATTATATTCAGAGTAATTTTCATCATCATCAGCTCATTGAACGTCCCCACCGAGGGTTACGAGCCTACCCGTATAGGGTGTATAAGCCTTAGTCGTCACGCACAACCTTTGAAACCCTTCGCAGGCGTGCGCGGATTTCCTCACAATGTTTTCCTTCACTATTAGAGCATTGGATAACGACATATATTTTTCGAAAATTCGTAAACACATTGGTACGTCGCGGGATTTGAACCTCGGCCCTCCCGGTAGATGGGCGACAGATCTACACCATTGATCCACCGACGCTCTTAATTTTTCAATTTATATATGATATAATTTTGGTTTTAATGATAATTTTATGAATAATGTTTCAATTTGATTTTAAGGTTCTGACTTATTAATTAAAAAATAATGAATACAAAAAAGGGTTAAAAAGCGTCATACAGAATACTCATGAATGTCAAATTGCAGAAACCCAGTTATTACTAATATTAAAAAATTGTAATCATTAACAAAACTGATATGTTTTATCAAAGATATTGACAGACAGATGACTAATAAAGTAATCTAATAAAGTTTCCGTATTTTTCCTATAAAGTACGTAACCTTAAAAGTAAACGCATTAATTGAAGCCTGTTATTTTAACAAAACGCCCGTTTGAATAATTAATTACTTAATTATTTAAGGCGAACGCATGTCCGAACCTTTGTCGACATCTCGGTTGTACAGTGTTTTTTTTTCGTATAATTACCCAGCCTTGAGTGGTCGTGACCTACCCATTACTGTTGCCAACGATGTCACAATTCATGAGCTAATGGACGCGGCATTTACTAGAAAAAATTAACAAAGCCAATACTATGAATACTAGGTATTTCTATCAATTACTCTTGTATATGTGCTCAATACGAATCAGGACAATTAGCACAATATACACAAAAAATGGTTACGATTGTTGAATGTAAAAAAATTAACATGTGTATAAAGATTGAAACGCACAGACTTCTCGAAACTTCTTCGCCACCCTAAAACTAGCGGATATTTGTGCTTATATCCTATATTCAATGAAATCGCCAGGTTTATCAAATGCATAAAACCATCGGGTGATATCTCATACATATTTTGTATTTTATGATTTTAGAGCGTCGGTGGCTCAGTGTTGTGGACTGTCGCCTTCCTACCGGGAGGGCTGAAGTTCAAATCCCGACACGTACAATTGTATTTTCAATTTTCAAATATATGTACGTTATCCGACGCTCTTACGGTGAAGGAAAAACATCGTGAGGAAAACTTCATGCACGCCTGCGCAAGAGATCGAAGGTTGTGTGTGAAGTCGTCCAATCCGCACTGGCCCGCGTGACGACTAGGCCTAATCACCCTATCGGGTAGGCTCGCCCCTCAGTGGGGACGTTTAAGAGCTGATGATGATGAAAGATCGCTTTATGAAATATCATTTACATACAAGTTTAAAGTATCATTATCATTTATAACGACCCAATATACATTTTTGGATTGGACTGTAATCACCACGCGGGCTCAATCAATCAAGGCGGATTGGTGTGTGTTACCGACTACCATCCTAGTTGTAGCCCGGACCGACGGCTACACGTGACAAACGAAGCACAGAAGCATCTTTCTTTTCGGACAATCAGGTGATTGAAATTGAAAAATGCTTTATTCAAATAAATCTTTACAGATACTTTTGAATCGTCAAAACAGTATATATTTTTTTTTATTAAATCTAATGACTCTACCACCGGTTCGGAATGCTGCCATCCAACGAGAAGATCCCGGCAAAACTCGTGGGTTACTCTTTTCAATACTTGGTTTTACAGAGTTTGGTCAAATAACAAATTTATACAATTCAATTATATGCGTCTGCTCCTGGAACACAATGCAGGCAGACTAAATTTCAGATTGAGCAATGTTCTGACCAAAGTGCGAAAAATCGCACAAACTTCACTTGCGGTCTCCCCGATTCGAACCCACGACTTCTTAAAACTTAAAGCTCAGCAGCGCACTAGATCATGGAGACAGTAATATATTAATGTTACAAAGTGAACAGGATGGTCAGGATGCTATCCTAGTGGTAAGTGATACGCCTGACCATGACAGAGCGGCATTGAAGGAGACCAACAATTGGTCGACAGTTATTTTTCTCCATCAACGCTGCAACAGATATAAGGTCTCTAATATCCGGTAATTTTACTAGCTACAGTGCCCTTATCCCGAAACACAAAATTGTATAGCACTCCTATTTCATGGGACGATATCTGGCACTGCGATTGTACCTACCTAGTCAACTAACTAGCAAGTCTACCACCCATTTAAAATTGACATGCCGCATCCATTTTGACATAACTCCATCAGAGACGCGGCAGTGATTGATGGAGAGGTATCGCGTGATAGCGCCTATCAGCTTTGCGAAGATGTACACCGATGGAAAAACTACGGACACTGACGAGTGTGTATAAATGGTGCAATTGATTTAAAAAAATCCTCCAATATGACCTCTAGTACACGTTGTTACTTCACAACTAGGCTTACCGCCTTACTCGATATTGAGTAGTCTAGGTAGGTACCACCGCCGTGCTAGATATCGTCCCGTGAGAAGTTTTTGCACTTCTGTGTTTCGGGTTGAGGGCACTGTAGCTGTGAAATTACTGAGTATAAGGACCTAACATCTGTTGTCTCGCGTTGACGGGCGTGGTGCGAGCATTGATGGAGGATTAATAACTATCAGTTGTTAGTCTCCTTCCATGCATGGTTAGGCTTCTTACTATCAGGTGAGCGTCTTGACCGCCTGTACGCTTGGTAACATAAAAAATACTCTTACGACAGTTTTATAATGAATTATCGTAGTCTATTAGTTTTCGAAGGCGTAGTAAGCGTATTCGATTGAATTCGGAATGAAGTATCTATCGCAATGGTCGATCATTTGATCATCATCATCAGCTCATTGAACGTTCCCATCGAGGGGCACGAGCTACCCGTAAGGATGATAGGCCTTGTCATCCACGCGGGCCCAGTGCGGCGTTGGTCGACTTCACGCCACACCTTTGAATCTTTCTCATTTAGGAAACTTGCGCACGCCTGCGAAGAGATTCAACGGTTGTGCGTGAGTCGTCCAACGCGTACTGGGCCCGCGTGGATGACTAAGGCCTAATCACCCTATACGGTAGGCTCGTGCAACTCGTGGCGACGTTAATGAGAGAATAGTACAAAAGTAAGTTACTACATTATATATTATACAAAAATTACTTACCACTAAAAATACTACTAATTTTGTAATGAAATCTACATGCCTAAGTAACTTTCATACAACATATCCACCATTTCACAAAAGACCATTAAACTGAGCAAAAGTATCCAAATCTAGATGCGTTGGATACGGACCGTTTTGGAAGCGGCTTTTCCAACAAAGGCTGGCTGATTGATGTCTTAGGTCACGTTGATACCGACTATCATAGGAGATTACTCTCCCAGCTGAACCGGGAAAAAGTCTGATATAATAAATAACGGGGTTATAATGAATTGTTTATTTCTTGTGTTTATTGGGCTTAGATAAACAGTGAACTATTCAGATGCACAATCACGAAGAAATGTCAACCAAACAATGTATAATTATTATTATATTTAGAACGTAAAAATATTTATTGAAATATTAATCATCATAAGAAGAAAGAAAGAAAGAAATATATATAACGCTTAAAGCGCCATAAAAAGGATACGCAATTAAAAGCACGAGCATACTACTATGTCATTATGACATGTAGCAAGCAAGAATATGAATGAACTTGAAAACACAATGACAATATGCTCCTATTTTACGGGAAGATGATGATCTGGCACTGCGGTGGTACCAGTATCGAATCTACTACCTAGCCCTAGAGTTTTTACTGGCAACACAAGGCCATAGCAGACGTTGTTATTGAAATCGTAATGGTTGCCACCTTAGTGTGGTGTGCGCTCATCCTTTTGTGGCTAATTCTAGCACTTTTTAGTATAGGTGAACTCCTTTTTTAACGATTTAGTCCGAAAAGGGCAATTTAGCTCTTTTTCACTGTCTTGAAAATATTACCAAAGTATGAAGTAATCGACATGCTTTATGCGATTCATCATCATCAGCTCATTAAACGTCCCCACCGAGGGGCACGAGCCTACTCGTATAGGGTGCTTAGGCCTTAGTCGTCCACGCGGGTTCAGTGCGGGTTGGACGACTTCACACACAACCTTTGAATCTCTTCGCAGGCGTGCATGAAGGTTTCCTTACGATGTTTTCATTCACCGTAAGAGCGTCGGATAACGTACATATAATTTCGAAAATTCGAAAACACAATTGGTACGTGGCGGGATTTGAACCTCAGCCCTCCCGGTAGAAGGGCGACAGTCCACACCATTGAGTCACCGACGTAATTATGCAAGTACTTTTTTGATATTTTATCGGTCATGAAGACGGCTTTATGACATGATAATTTCAGCATTTTTAGAAAATAACATCTTTCGATGTCATCTAGCCCTTTTAACTTTT
Source organism: Leucinodes orbonalis (assembly GCA_019425675.1). Lineage (NCBI taxonomy): Eukaryota > Metazoa > Arthropoda > Insecta > Lepidoptera > Crambidae > Leucinodes > Leucinodes orbonalis. The sequence continues at coordinate 29,276 of PQWD01005918.1, read as the reverse complement.
CAAAAAGCCCATTTCTAAAACTAAGATGGCAACACTGCCCACGATTTTCGGGCTATGTAGCTGAACGGTATGTCCACTAAACCACGAATGCAGTTATATTTACATTGTTTAATTTAATTTCAGGACCTCAAAGATGCGAAGCCGCAACTTAGCAACCAAGTCTTCCCATGGGTAGCGGCTATCTTTGTGAAGAATGAATCGAAGGGCAGTCAATTCGATTATTTCTGTGACGGTGCGTTGCTGTCCGATCGAGTTGTTCTTACAGGTAAGTGTTATTATGGCTATTGGGATTTTGGGCTGGAACCCACCACGCGAGCTCAGTGTGGATTGGTGCGCGTTCAATACCGCTTTATCATGGTCAGGCGTATCACCAACCATCAGGTAAGCGTCCGGACCGTCGTGTTCATTTCATAACATAAAAAAAAAACTTTTAAATTATTTTACGTTATCTTTCAACCAACATTTTTATAGTACCTTTCTTGGCTGTAAACGCAAAGATAGTTTAAGTTGAATGAATATACTCTTGGCATAGTTTATTCTGAAGGAATAGGTTTAAAAACGTATGAAATATTATGAATACAAGGATTTAATAATAGCATAATATTAACTAAATGTAATTAAGTTCTATAGTGGAAAGATGAGACGAAATGAGTGCAATTTTGATTTCATTTATTCATAAAAACGTAAGAGAAAGTTACTCAGTGAATTTCATATTATTTAAATACCTCTATATCACAGTTTTATTTTAAAATTTTTATCCAAACCTTTGAAGCAAACAACTTCAAGACTACTTGTTCAATTTCACTTTGTCTTCAAAGTTACTCGACGAACTCGACTCTGTAAGTTTTTTAATAATCCAAGCAACGTATTATATTCAAGTTGCAGCGTTTGTGCGCAAATACCTGATTTAAGCTAAGATAGAGCGTGTTTAAAGTCATCTGCTTGGATACCTGAATCATCATCAGCCTATAAGCCCACTGCAGGGTACAGGCCTACCCGCATAGATCATGAAAAATTAGGCCCAACCCATCATGTGCATTGGTGGAAAATGAAAATGAAGAGTGTTTATTCTGTTTAGGTCCACAGAACACTTATGAATGTCAAATGAAGCTACCTCTGGTTCGGGGGGTATTTTCCACTGAGAATATGGATTTAACGACTACTATCCTCAGATTGAAGCCGGGACCGACAGCATAACGTGCCCCCGAAGCATGGTATCATGGTTGCCTGAATACTATAAAAGCCCACTGCTGAACGAAAGCTTCCCCTGACTTCCACGCGGACCGATCCCTAGCAGTTGACATCCATATTCTCCCCGCTACCTTAACCTGGTCATCAGTCTATCTAGTTGATGATCGACTACTCTCTTTCCTTTGCGTGGACTCTTATAACCTTTCCGCCCCATCCGTTATCGGTTCTACGCACCTGCCTTCCCGCTGCCAAATCAACTTGCTAATTCTACGGACTAAATCACTTCAATTGTCTTTATTCGGATCGTTTTGAACGGGAACATGTAACATAGCCCTGCCATACCACGTTAAGCCGTTAGTAATATGCCGTTGGCCAGAGTTTTGAATTTCCTGAAAAGTGTCCAACTCTTAGATGAACTTTAAAAGGGGAGCGAGCCACAAAAAATCTTTTAGGTGGATATGATTACAGGTCTGTAATAGCCTGAAAAATAATAAAGTAGTATGCTACTAACCATCGTAAGAGCTCTCATCTCTCATAATTGTAATGGTCTGGGTGTTTTTTATGTATAATATACAAAATAAAAATGTATATAAGTATGTTTATCGGTTGTTTAGTACCCGTAATACAGGCTTCACGCTTAACTTGGGCGCTGTGTGAATGTCTCTGTATATATTGTTTTTATACATGATTGACTCGACCAGCTTTTGCCGAACAAAAAAACACGACTAAGTGCGTAACCTTCTCAAGTTTTTGAGTAAATCTGAACTTTGTCAAAGACTCCGTTATAATAAAATTCATTACAAAACCGAAGTTGAGGAGCGTCAGTATCGAAATGTGCTGAAACACTTTGAGATTAATTAACTTTTTGTCATTAGCAAGTTCGGAGATTGACGAGTCATTGGCGGGTGTAGGGAGTCATGGTACTATGTTACCCTTGCATATACTCATACAATAGCGACAACGATCCTGTTATTTCTGATCGCCCTGATCCTTTAGGGATCCGAGTTTCGTTGGTAGACTGCATAGTGACCACAGATTTCCCAATACAGGAGATAGGACAAGCCGCGTTTTTAAGTGCGACAAATGTAAGCTCAACGAGCATACACTGGCTGCCAGTTTACGCTCTGTGAGACGAGTCAAGACGCACGAATATTAGAAGAAATTACCGTTTTTTCCCAAAATGCCATCCTGTGCAATTGTAACATGCCATCATCGCAATGAATCAGTAAATTTACCAAGAAATATAATAACTTTTCACAAGTATGAACCGAAAAGAAATTGCGACACTGGGACTGCCTATAAACTTGGCGGCTTGTCCAGTCTAATTGTATATTCGGATGTCTGTGATAGTGACCAAGTGTACAGGACGGACAGGACGCTCACCTAATGGAAAGTGATACGTCATCATGACATAGAGGCTTTGATGGAGACCAACAACTGATAGACAGTTATCTTCATAAACGCCGCACTGCGCCCGACATCCGAAACAACAAATGTGTAGTCTCCTATACCCGGAAAACCACCGTCCGAACCAGTGGTAGCTTCATTTGACATTCATAAGTGTTCTGTAAGGACCTAAACTGAACAAACACTTCATTTTCGATGAGAGCACAGTAATTAGTGAATAACGAATATACTGATATTCACTAGTTACTGTGCTCTCATCCCGAAACACAGAAGTGCAAACACTTCTGTCGTCTGTAGACGACTCAGTTCCGAGTCTACCACCTAGTATTGTAAGCTTGACACCAGTAAATTTTCAATATTCGTGTAACTAGTAGCAAAAAAATCCGACACGAAATTTTTGACGTCGTACTGTTTACACCGAAGTCTTACCTAACTCAAAATATTTTTATTCAAATAAATCTTTTAGAGATACTTTTAAATCATTAATTATTTTTTTACATTTTTATGACTCTAGGTACTGAAGCCGGCAAGAAACTCAACAGACAATCTTATAAACATATTAAATATCTTTTGAAAAGTGTCAATTACTTACTCGTATATTACCGATTCAGTTTAACTCCTAGAGCTTGCAAATTTCAAGATAGAAGCGTCCATGATAACCCGATTATTGGCTTTTTTCCCCGCTAATAAGTTTACGTTCAGACCCGTTGAAATCAATAGAAAAACGCTGCTGGAACTTAAAATGAGTTCATTGAAGCTTATTTAGCCTTGTCTTGACCGTCGTTTACACTTTTATAAAAATAAAAACTCACTAATACATTTTCCCATTTTTACATTTAATACACATCGGATTGTAAGAGCGTCGGTGGCTCAATGGTGTAGACTGTCGCCTTCCTACCGGGAGGGCTGAGGTTCAAATCCCGCCACGTACCAATGTGTTTTCGAATTTTAGAAAAATATATGTACGTTATCCGACGCTTTTACGGTAAAGGAAAACATCGTGAAGAAACCTTCATGCACGCCTGCGAAGAGATTCGAAGGTTGTGTGTGAAGTCGTCCAATCCGCACTGGCCCGCGTGGACGACTAAGGCCTAATCACCCTATACGGGTAGGCTCGTGCCCCTCGGGGACGTTTAATGAGCTGATGATGACACATCGGACTGATTTGAATATCTAAAAAAATAGCAAGAAATTGCTTTTAACTTGATCAAATATGATAGTTTGAGATGCGTATTTCATTTTTCTCCTTGGCCATATATTAAATAGAAAAAACGTGTACATCATTTATTATTTCAAGTTAGATTATCCGTCCTCACTTGAGACAAGTCTGGTGAAAGCCTACTTAAGTTATGACCTAGGTTCGCAACAGGCCAAAAGCATTATTATTTATTTAGTGGTCTATTATTTTTGAGTTTATTTTCTTGAAATTTACCTTAACGCGTCCTAGAAAGAGTAAATTTTTTTATGAATAATTTTATGTTCTAAATATAACAATCACTACCTATATGTACGTTTTTTTAATGTTAAAAGTGGACAGGACGGTCTGGACGCTCACCTGATGGTAAGTGATACGCCAGACCAAGACAGAGCGGCATTAAAGGAGACCAACAACTGACAGATAGTTATTATCCTCCATCAATGCCGCACTGCGCCCGTCACCCGAGACAACAGATGTTAGGTCTCTTATACCCAGTAATTTCACTAGCTACAGTGCCCTCATCCCGAAACACAAAAGTGCATAACACTCCTGTTTCTCGGGACGATATCTGGCACTGCGGTGGTACCTACCTAGACGACTCAGTATCGAGTCTACCACCTAGTCAATGTGTCGTGTGAATCGGACATTTTTTGGTTGACGTTTCTTCGTGATTGTGCCTTTGTGCATCTAAATTAAGTAGTTTGTTTATTATTTTTCTACCTTAGTCTAGTGGATCGTTCGGGTTAGATAACCGAGTGACCCGAAAGTCGTGGATTCGAATCCCGCAGAGACACGATTTTTCCCAGTTTGGTAAGGACAGTGCGGGCTTTGGTGATAAAGCCCACCAATCGAGACTAAAAAGAAGGATAATTCCGTTCTTTGCAGGACACGTCGAGTCATCGGAACCAGTAACATAACAACAAGGATAGTTGCCAACACCACGTTGTTACCGGTACACGCAAAAGGTTAAGATAAAACTTGTTCAAGAGAAAGAGAGAAAGAGTTAGAAAAACAGTAAACAAACAAATTTAGATGCACAAAGGCACAATCATGAAGAAACGTCAATAAAAAAATGTCCAATCCGCACGACACATACATACAATGATGTAAAAAAGTATGGATTCGTGATATGCTCACAAAACAAAAAAGTGTTCCGAATGCAGTGACAGCACACATACACATATTTCGAATGAGCGTACATTTACCTAAACAAAGAGCCTACAACTGTATTCTCTTCGGCGGTTCGTTTTTGAAGCACGAATGGCGTATCTACCTTTATATATACAGAATATCATCGCGTACATATAGGTAGTCATTGTTATACTTAGAACATAAAATTATTCATAAAAAATTTGACCTTAACGCGTCCTAGAAATAGTACAAAAATCAAAAGCACGAGCACACTACTATGTCATTATGACATGTAGTGAGCGAGCAAAATGAATGAAAATGCTTAACTGACGTGACGGGTAGACTTTTGCCGCGGACACTTTTGAGAGAGATCGTGCAACGAGTTAGTTTCTTGTTTATCCTAAGATGACAGTGGATATATTTCATAAATACAGTGATGGTATATTGTTAATATGTATGTAACAGAACATAACGTAATTAAATCTTTCCAGCTGCCAGATGCGTGCAAGGGAACACGAATGAGGAAAACTTCATCATTATTTTGGGGAAAAAGTCTTTGCAGACGTCTGGAGCAGGCGAGAATATATTGCGGGTAAAGTATTCTTCATTTTATAATTTGTGTAGTTCCCCCTTACCCATTATTTCCTTGCCTCTTTTAAGGTTGGCAACGCACTTCTAGCTTTTTCGAAGTCCATGGTTTGCGATATGACTCACAAGCAGGTGGATCATATATTCGTTTGGCTATAAATTGAAAATCATATGGTGGAAAACCATGGAAATAAAAAGGTTGTGCGTGAAGTGGGCCAATCCGCACTAGGCCCGCGTGGATGACTAAGGCCTATACACTCTTTACGGTTAGGCTCGTGCCCTTCGGTGGGGACGTATAATCATTAGATTTGCCGACCTCACGCACCACCTTTGAATCTCTTCGCAGGCGTACGCAGGTTTACTCACGATGTTTTCCTTCACCGTAAGAGCGTCGGATAAACGTACATATAATTTCGAAAATTCGAAAACACATTGGTACGTGGCGGGATTTGAACCTGCGCCCTTCAGATCAGAAGGCCACTGAATAGGCAATAAGCCACTGAAGCTAACACGAATCGTGATTCATTAAATAATTCAAGTACACACAACAAAAAAAACTATTTTTAAATAATTCTTACAGATACTTTTGAATCGTCAATTGTTATTATTATATTTTTTTATGACTTTACCACCGGATTAAGTAGGATCTTCGAGAAGAGCCGGCAAGAAACTCGATAGTCTTATAGTCAAAGTCAAAATACATTTAATCAGATTAGGCTTACAAAAAGTACTTATGAAGGTCAAAATACAAAAAATACATTTAAAATACCAAAGTAAAGCACAATAATGAATTTTGATACTTGGAATAAAGCGCTTCGGCGTTTTGACCTGTTTACTACTTACTTGGTATAAACACAATAAATATTTTTTCCAGGTGAAAGAAGTGAAATTGCACGACAACTTTACTATGAACAAGGAGTTGGGTGTCCAATGATTTGGCTTTGATGATTTTGGAGGAACCTGTGACCTTCAGTGACGCCATCATCCCAGCAGTACTTGATGATGATCAACTCGATGACAAAGATATAGATGAAGCTATTGTAAGTAAAATTTATTTATATTTATGTCTGACACAATACGAATATAAATGCTTAAATCGCTGTCTACGGTATGAACGAATAGTTAAAGATCAGAATATTAATTTGTTTCATCATGATCAGCTCATTAAACGTCCCCACCACGGGGTATGAGCCTACCCGTATAGGGTGATTAGGCCTTAGTCGGCCACGCGGGCCCAATGCGGATTGGATGACCACGCACAAAATTTGAATATCTTGCAGGTGTGCGTGAAGGTTTCCTCACGATGTTTTCCTTCACCGAAGAGCTTTGGATAACGTACATATAATTTATAAAATTCGTAAACACATTGGTACGTGGCGGGATTTGAAACTTAGCCCTCCCGGGAGGAGGGCAACAGTTCCATCATTTAGCCACCGACGCTCCATTAATTTGTTTAGCTCAAACGAAACCCTAAATGTGAGTAACATTGTGCCTAGTTAGCCCTAGCACATACAGTATCCGCAACTTCGTAGGCCAATCTTCTGTATTAAGAAGAAAGAAAGAAAGAAGAAAGAAAAACATTTATTAACCACATACACAATAAGATACAAAAGGACAACTAGTAAGTAAGTAAGTAAGAATAGATAAGTTAAAAATGAACGAACACAGAACAATAACATGTAATATTATGGTGGTGGTGGTTAATAGGACCCATCTTCAGCATGTGCTACAGCGAGCTACAAGACCGCTGCAGCGCTGATGTTCTGGTGGGACCTGGGTATTACAGTGGGACAATTAGTTGTTAAATAGGAATGTGCAGCTGCTTAAAAATGTGATATCGTCTTTAACCATCGAACCAACACACATAAAAGCAAGATCTTAAATATATCAATGGACATGCTTTGAAGTCATATCTCCCATTTTATTCGAATTCCAGATAAATCTGTAAAATATTTTATAAAACGCCTGCTATATATAATTAGCAAAAACACAAACCGAGTACAGTCGGCTAAAAATACTTGCTATATCATTAACATTAGGCGCTAACAATAAATACTCTTGTTTCAGACAACCGCATGGCAGCTTTCCGGCGAGTTGACACTCATATATTTCGATAAAGAGAAAAGTAAAGCTTGCACGACGGATAATAAAGTGGAAAATACGTTTTGTGCTACTTACGGCGATGGTGAGAATGCCTCTATGTCATTTTTTTCGAATGAAATAAAGCCACGGCAAATGGTTTTACGTTTGTTTGAGTAATAATGTTGGTAATGTGTATTTTATTGTGAAGTGGTTTTCGTACACTCGCTTTTGTGATGAATATTTTGTTTCTTGTTGTTTATGCAGAACGAAATTAGTATTTATTTATGTGACGAAGTGTACAGGACGGTCAGGACGCTCACCTGATGGTAAGTGACACGCCTAACCATGACAGCGGCATTAATTGTGACCAACAGCTGATAGACAGTTATTATCCTCTATCAATGCCGCACCGCCCCCGTCACCCGAGACATCAGATGTTTGGTCTCTTATACCCGGTAATTTCACTAGCTACAGCGTCCTCATCCCGAAACATGCAAGTGCACTACACTGCGGTGGTACCTATCTAGACGACTCAGTATCGAGTCTACGCAAATTGTATCAAGGGGCCCTTAGTTTTTTTAAGCGTTCAAGTTATTATACGGTCCTTTTATTTATTTTGTTGCGGTCAAATAAGTATTCTTCTTGTAGCGCGCGGTTTTGATAATTCCGAAAGGGAACATCTGAAAGAAAAGGTGATTCTTGTAAATCCTAACGCCCTTTTAGATCAAAGCTATCAGGGGAGGCTTAGACCAGCAGTGGACCTTCTAGCTAAAACGATTATGACGAAACTAATTGAAGTTTTTTATCCGTTTTCAGAAGTACCCCTGTGTCCAAGCTACGGAGGCTTGTATGTGATCAAACAATCAGACAAGCTGTATTTGCACGGGATTCGAACTGGCGATACTCTAGTCCGAGGCATCTGTTTGAGCAAACAGGTCACTTATACGTCTTTGGAGAATTACAATAAATGGATATCGGAATATGTTGGCAATAAATGATACATTAAAATAATTGTTTTGTTTCATAATTTATTATTTCCTAGTATACTGAAACTTAAACTCAAATTTTTTTTATTCAATTAAGGGTTTACAAGATACTTAGAAATGATTTAATTCGTAAGAGAACTAAAGTTACCGACATAGCCCGCCGGATCAGCAAGTTGAAGTGGCAGTGGGCTGGTCACGTATGTCGCAGAACCGATGGCCGTTGGAGCAGACGAGTTGCGAAATGTCGCTGGTGGAAGCTGGATGAGAAAGGCGGAGGACCGGGATGTCTGGCGCAAAATGGGGGAGACCTATGTCCAGCAGTGGACTGCAATAGGTTGAAGAGAGAGATACTTTGGAATCGTCAAATAAAAGTTGAAAGATAGTTTGAAACTACCACAAGAGTTGAATTTACTGAGAAGACTCTGGCAAGAAACTCCGTAGTTAGTTAACATTTTTAATCGCCAATATTCATATTTCAAACATTTTGACTTCTATAATGTTCATACATTTTTGTACTTCAGGTAATAGTTTATAGTGTAACAGCCCTTCCTTAAAAGACAGTATATTAAATTTGTATATTAGTAAATCTAGCCAACTTTGTGGAATTATATTTTATTTTTTATATGCCATTTTCTAGATATACATATACCTACTAAATAATACTGAAAACATAAATGACGTATGCAAGTGAAGTGTCACTGATGTGGTCACGTATGTCGCATAACCGTCAGCCGATGGAGCCGACGAGTACTGGAGTGGAGACCGCGATTGGCAAGCGTAGTATAGGATGCCCGGACCGATGGACTGACGACTCGCGGAAGGTCGCTGGAGGGGGCTGGATGAGCAAAGTGGAGGACCGGGATATAACAAACTTTGGCAGATTTCAAGTCTTAATGGTCGTCGGTGGCTTAATGTTGTGGACTGTTGCCTTTTGAGCTGGAGGGCGCAGGTTCAAATACCGCGACATACCAATACCTTTTGAATTTACGAAATTAAATGTACGTTATCCAATGCTCTTGCGGTGAAGGAAAGCATCGTGAGGCAACCTGCGCACGCCTGCGAAAAGATTGGTTGTGCGAGAAGTCGGTCAATCGACACTTGGCCCGCGTGGACGACTAAGGCCCAGGTAGTACGGGTAGGCTCGTACATTTCGGAAGGGACGATTAATGAGCTGATGATGATGAGGTCCCAATAATTTCCTTTACTCTCTCCTCTCTTCAACCTGTTGCAGTTTACTGCTGGACATATATCTCCCCCATTTGTGTCAGATATCCCAATCCGCTTTCCTCATCATCTCCCCCCTTTATGTCAGATTGTCAGCTTCCTCATGCAGCTTCCACCAGCGTCCTTTAGCAAGTCTTCCGTCCAAGTATGTAATAATTTCTCATTACATACATACTTTAATTAAGTCCCTATTTTCTAGAACACCCATCAATTATATGGATAAGACGTAGAATGCAAATGATAGCAATTTGCATTGCAGTAACAAGGTTGTTGCGTCATCGGTGTGTCTTGTTGCATAATAATGCAATTGCAACCGATTATCGTACGTCATTCGGAAAATTCTCCCTACGATTATGTATTCATCTTTATCCAGGACTAGCTTTTGCGTGCGGCTTGTTCCGCGTGGAATTAGTAGTTACTTTGGCCTAAACCCTCTTTAACCCGCTACTTCGTTTATATAGGTGAGTTAAAATATACCAGATCCTAACAAAAAGTGAGAGATTTTTTCTGCACCAGAAATTCCCCAGACACAATCTCTATTATTCATGTACCACAGCCTTACAAAAAGTTTGATTTTTTTCTACCCTAGAAATTCCATAGACACAATGTATAGTGCAAAACAACGTTTGCCCGGTCAGCTAGTTAAAAATGAAAAAAAAACATGGCGGAACAAGGCAAGCGTCCGCCACAACGTGATACGGGAATTTACATATTTCCATTGTGTTTGTATTTAACAAATAACGATTTATTGGTTCACAATTAAATGTATGCAAAAATCAAATCGTTAGCAATTAAGGATGGCCCTGAATATCCAATCAATCGATCTGCCAATAAAATCCCATATCATGGATGTTAATGAAGAGATGGGTTGTAACCTATCACGCAGGCACGAAAGGTGCGACGATCCGTGTGGTGCAATGGTTGAGATGTCGAGTATTATACCGCGGTTCCGGATTCGACCCCCGGGCAGTAATATCATCTATATACGTTATGGCTGAGAGCATCTGGGGCCAAAGAGCGTCGATGGCTCATTATCGTGGACTGTTGCCCTCCTACCGGGAGGACTGAGGTTCAAATCCTGCCATGTATTTATGTATTATAAAATTTTCAAAATTATATGTAAGTTATCCGACGCTCTTACGGCGAATGAAAATATCGCGAGGATACCTGCGCACGCCTGCGAAGAGATTCAGGGGTTGTGTGTGAAGTCGTCCAACCCGCACTGGGCCCGTGTGGACGACTAAGGCATAATCACTCTATACGGGCATATAATAAGCTAATGTAATCTGAAAAAAAAAAAATGTTTGTCAATTCATACAAATATTTGTGTGCATGAACATGTCTGTTTGTAATGGTTTGGGTGTTTTTTTATGTATAATATGTATGTATTTATAAAAAAATGTTTATTAGTATGTTTATCCGTTGTTTAGTACCCATAATACAGGCTTAACGCTTAACTTGGGGCTAGATGGCGCTGTGTGAATGTCACAGACATCCGAATATACAATTAGACTGGACAAGCCGCCTAGTTTACTTTTTACTTTACTTTTACTTTTTGGTTCTTACCTGTGCAAAGTTATTATATTTCTTGGTAAATTTACTGATAAGAATCGCAAAGATGCGATAATTGCATGTTACAATTGCACAGGATGGCATCTTGGGAAAAAACTGTAATTTCTTCTAATATTCGTGCGTCTTGACTCGTCTCACAGAGCGTAAACTGGAAGCCAGTGTATGCTCGTTGAGCTTACATTTGTCGCACTTAAAAACGCGGCTTGCCCCATCTCCTGTATTGGGAAATCTGTGGTGAATGTCATTAGATATTTATTTATTTAATATTTATAGTTCCGGATTCGATCCCCTGGCTTTAATATTATCTATGTACGTAATTGCTGATATAGTCGGTGGCCAAAATGCGTCGATGGCTAAAGAGCGTCGGTGGCGTCGGTGGCCATACCAATGGATTGTTGCCTTCTAATCTGGAGGGCGCAGGTTCAAATCCTGCAATGTACCTGAAGGAAAACATCGTGAGGAAACCTGCGCACGCCTGCGAAGAGATTCAAAGTCAGTCGATCCGCACTGGGCCCGCGTGGACGACTAAGGCGTAATCACCCGCGTCTACTAGTAGGCTCGTGCCCCTCGGTGGGGCTGAAAATAGTTTATTTACTAATGGTTATAATTAAAAATTAAATTGATTTTATTATTTACTAATGGTCATACCTTTGAAATAAAAAATAATTGTTTTTAATAACTAGTGATGTCAGGCAACCCTTGTATTAAATTTTGCGATGCAAAAATGTCAGTCGTCCAACAAAACTGGAAACCGGAAAACGGGTATTGGTGACTGGAGATAAATGCAAATGGATTGAAGTCCGTCCCATAAATGCGTGAGTTATTACTCCCAATGGTTACTACTCTGTAGTTGACTGTGTAATATGAAAATGAGAAGTTTGTATTGTGAAACTAAATAATGAAAGTGCAGTGATTGAGAAACAAGTAGATATAGTTACAATAATATATATGCCTCCTTATGTGCTCCCCGATCGTTACAACCTGGCCGTCTTCAAGGCAAGAATGAATAGGCTGTTTCTAGGCAGGCATGATCCATCCTAGGCCGCATCATCACTTACCATCAGGTGAGATGGCGGTCAAATGTCTGCCTACAGATGATAAAACCAAAAAGTTTTCTACTGAGAAGAATCTGAGAAGTGTAAAGGACGGTCAAGACGCTCATCTGATGGTAAGTGATACGCCTGACCATGACAGAGCCTTGATGGGAACTAACAACTGTGAGACAATTATTATTTTCAATCAACCGAGACAACAGATGTTAGGTCTCTTATACCCGGTTATTTTACTAGCTACAGTGCCCTCATCCCGAAACACAACAAAACACTTCTATTTGACGATATGATATCTTGCACTGCGGTGCACTTCATATATGCAAATAAGCAGTGCATACCTCGTGCGATGACCCGGAAAATCGCCAACATATTAAGTGATTCCCACAGATTCGACCATTTTCCTCTACAGATTTGAAACCATAGGCGATCTGCTGTCATCAACAGCACTCAATTTTTCAAAAATGAAAATGAGTTATTGTTTTTTTGCATACCCTACTCATACTTTCTGTGCACGCTACTGCTGCGGTGGTACCTACCTAGACGACTCAGTATCGAGACTATCGAGTATAAAGTCTAAGTCAGTTAAGTTACTCATATCGAAAAATTAGTGTTCTGTATATAATTATTATAATCTCTAATCAATATATATATTATACATAGACAAGATGACGGCACGAAGGCTTGAATTATGCGTCACATTCCAGCAATAGGGGTCCGCCCAATGTGAACCTCAAATTAAGACAAAGACATATAATTCATCTTGAATTCTATATTCTTGAAGATATCACACTCACTGGAAGAGACTTTTTACAAAATGTTCTTTATAATAATGGACTTTAAATGCTTTTAATGTTTCAATCGTGGTGGCAGAGATATGATCAAAGATGAAGAGGCTTATCCAGACAAAAACTCTACTCACTAGTTTTAACTAGGTGGTAGACTCGGTACTGACTCTGAGTCGTGTAGGTAGATGCCACCGCAGTGCCAGGTATCGTCCCGTGAAAACGAGTGTTTTGCACTTCTGTGTTTCGAGGTGGGGGCACTGTAGCTAGTTAAATTACCGGGTATAACATACCTAATATCTGTCGTCTCGAGTGACAGGCGTAGGAGAGTTCCGAATGTAATAAATAAAGGTACTGTAATTATTTCCTTCAACACTGCATCTGCCCATGGTCAGGCGTATCACTTATCACCAGGTGAGTGAACTAACCATTCAGTTCACTTTATGTCATAAAAACCTCAGTGCATAATCATCATCAGCTCATTAAACGTCCCCACCGAGGAGCACGAGCCTACCCGTATAGGGTGATTAGGCCTTAGTCGTCAACGCGGGCCAAAGCGGATTGGACGACTTCACACACAACCTTCGAATCTCTTCGCAGGCGTGCATGAAGGTTTCCTCACGATGTTTTCCTTCACCGTAAGAGCGTCGGATAACGTACATACATTTTCGAAAATTCGAAAACACATTAGTACGTGTCGGGATTCGAACCACAGCCCTCCTGGTAGGAAGGCGACAGTCCGCACCATTGACGCTAATAATAATTTGACTGAAAATAGCTAATATATGTAGGAATATTGGTTCTATCACAAATGATTCAGCCTGCAATGTCTTAGTCAAACTGAGAATTTCGCAATTTGACTTTCCTATTGGCGGGATTCGAACCCTCGATAGCCAGATAAATCTAAACCGACGCTCCAACAAGACCACGAAGGCAGTAAGCCACATCTAGTAGCCAAGAATTTTTCCACCATTAATATGCGCGGTGTATATCGGATAAACATCTTAGGGTGAAATATGGCGGTCGTCGCACCATCTGCATACAGATGACCGTCATAACCGCGGGCGATGCTTCATTTGTTCCAACCGGCGACAATAAGGCGCGCAGGCTGACTTGTGTTTGATGCCAGCCAACAATAGATGGCGCTGTGCGAAGATAGAACGCGCATATAATATGTTTTGTCTAATGTTGTAAAGAAGTGTCCCTTCTGCTTGGCTTTGCATATCCCATAAAAGTTGTATTAAAACAGAAATATTTGTAATCTCGAGCTTATGAGACATCATGACCAATTTCGAGGACCTATTTCGTGTAATGATAGAGACGTTGGCTACGACACCAAGGGTTCCTGGTTCGATCCCCGGGCAGTACAAATAATAATTTGAATTTCAAGGAAACTTGTATATTTCTTGATTTAGTGCGTGTCTTCTAATTAATATCTTTTTGTTTAAGTTTATTCTCATGTAATATTATTTTATGTTAAAGGTTTAAACTGGACCTAACTCAGGTTGTTATGCAAATCAAATAAAATACAGAACTTTAGCATCCATGCTTGCTCGAAGTATGGCACTGTACAACAGAACAAACATCCATAACATAGTAAACCTTCGATTTTAATGTGGAATGTCAAAATGGCGTCAGAAACGGTGACAAAGAGCAACAAAGATTAAGGTGTTTCCGCATATCTAAACCGTTCAGTTGTATGACGTACGCTGGCGCGGTCATCATCTGCATACAAATAACCTTTATAACTGCGAGCGATGGTTCATTTATTCGCACTAGCGACATTCGAGAGCCGTGGTAGACGAGCGTCAACTAAGTTTATAATTTTTAATATGTTCTGCATCCGCGGTCCAGTAGTGTTTTAAGAATTGTATCATCATCAGCTCATTAAACGTCCCCACCATGGGGCACGAGCCTACCCGTATAGGGTGATAAGGCCTTAGTCGTCCACGCGGGCCCAGTGCGGGTTGGACGACACACACAACCTTGGAATCTCTTCGCACGCTTGCATGAAGGTTTCCTCACGATGTTTTTTCTTCACCGTAAGAGCGTCGGATAACGTACATATAATTTCGAAAATTCGAAAACACATTGGTACGTGGCGAGATTTGAACCTCAGCCCTCCCGGTAGGAAGGCGGCAGTCCACACCATTGAGTCACACCGACGCCCTAGAATTCAAGAATTGTATGTAACTCTATTATCTCGAACAATGGAACTAAAATAGTGTTCTTATTTAGTTTTTGACGACTACCCATTTGGTGTTATGAGTAGTACAAACATCTGTGCACCTCAATCTGTTTGTTGTATTGGTCTTGGTGTTTCTATGTATATTATGTAAAGATTTACAAAAATGTTAGTGTATTAGTTTTAAATTTTATTTTATATATTAGTTTATTTTAACCGTAGCAGTATATAGTATTATATATAGTATTCATATCATTTTTTACCGAGTTCGATATAATCGACTGACTACTTTTTCTATGATACTCTTAAAAGTCGCTAGTCTGTCCGTGCCCAACAAAGGCTTTGACAATCAAACGCTCATTACTAGTCGATGCCGATACATTTTTATTACATTTTCCTCTGACGTTAGTTTGATGCCATCTGCGCAAGAGTTTGATCGTGTAAATTATCAATAAAAACTGGTTAAGTGCTCAGCAAGTGTATTTTTAAAATGGTGCTTATTAAAAAACAATTTAATGTTTTCAAAATACTCATCAAGAACTAGATTTATTACAAAAATACTGTCTATAATTTTAAACGCTGACGCAGGTGTTGATGTGCTAATATTGTCAAACAAGTGCAAGTGCAATTTTGTGCCAGTTGAAATATTCTTCCTCTTCGTCGAGTCAACACATTACACTGAATGTTCCTAGAACCTGGCAACAGCTTGGTAGCCAATGCTACCTACAATTCACCATAGCAAGCAGATAGACATAGAGGATACAAAAGTTATTGCTCCAAGGACTGAGGAGAAAAAATTGAAGTCTTGACTGCTTGACCTTATTCCTCCGATAATAACCTGTGATCGTTAGCTAGTTGAAGTTAAAGTTGAACAGACTTTATTTTATCTAACAAGGTTTGAAATTGTGATGCTTTAAGCATGTGGTGGCGATTCGTTGTATTTTGCTTCCTTGTCTCGTTTATCCTTTTTGTCGTTTTAAACTTCCTACATGATCGACCCGTTGTGCATCTATCCTTTAAACGCTGCTGCGAAGATGGCATTGAAAATGATCATGTCATATTTGAAAGGTTCAAGGACAATTATCTCAAAGAGAGATTGATAGCTTTTGAAGTTTCCGGTGACAATGGTACATTCGTCCCCGAAGATGTGGACATCGAAGAAATCATTGAAGTAATGCGAGAAAAGTTGAACGTACATGATCCTAGCTCGAGAAGATTACTCGAGGATGATATTTTCAATGTTGCTGCTTCATCAGAAAGAACCATAGTTGGTTATGAGAAAAATAATAAAGCTGACACACCAAGTGATGTTACTGATAGTACTGAATCACTGAAGTTAGGTGTTACAGGTATAATTAATAAGATAGATGATGGTGAACCTCTAATGAATTATTCAAGCAATGAAATAGATAGTGTTATTAATGAAACAATTGTTAACGAGATATCTCTTGATAATGAAGAGTGACAAACAATTACATCGAATAGTCGTAAAACTGTGGGATAAACATTTTGCTGTCATGATATCGATGACGGAGTATTAAAATGGAAAACAAAGAAATGCAGTGGGAAAATTGCATTAAAAACGTTGGAATGACTAGTAAATTTGATTGTTCTAGAAGCTAGAGGCTATTTATTAATCATACCAGGATCTTGAGGTATACTGACTGAGAATGCTTTTGTAATTAACGTAATAACTTCAATTATTACGTTAATTACAATAATTAGGTTCTTTTTTAAATGTGATTGTTTATAACATTATTTTTAAAGTATAAATCAAGGATGCTTTTGTGCGATGTTATTGTTAAATAATTTAAATGAATGCGCAAGGGCTACGTAATTTTGTGCTAATATGTACAATTTATTCAACTAGAAGATTTGCCAAAGTTTATTTAGTTTGTAAACAAGATTTTTTATACATTTACGTTAGTTAATCATTTCTTTAGTAACTTCTTATTAAGTCTTTTATTTTACAGAAACACCTGTTTATTTCATAAATTATATTCAAAATACAGAAATATGTCTTTTAAAATTTTTACAATATATAAAACTTGTTTACTCGGATTTAACTCGTTTCATTGAATAATTATTTATTTTTGTTTTGTCAAAATTGTTTGTTTTTTTTTCCCCATTGTTGTCTGAGCACTGCAGTAATGTGTTATTCGCTGATGATGTTTTAATTTATATTAATAAAAAAATGCTTTGCTAAGATTTTTCTACCTATATGTTTTAAAAAAAGTAGAAAGGCATATTTATTCTATGATGCAAAGTTCCTTGCTCGATTCGAGTCTAGATGGCACTGTTTGCTGGCACTCCTATTGCAGTCCACTGCTGGACATAGGTGTACGAATATAATGGAGTTCAATGTCATGGCTCGTTTACAAACAGTTTAATTGAGTACCGTAAAATGTTCCTATTTTGCTCCTATAGGGTTAATTATGCTCCAATTCTTTAAAATGTTTTATCGCTTAATATGTTAGCCTCTTAGCTTCAAGACTCTTTTCTACTGAGTCTTGAAGCTAAGAAGCTAGAATGGACGACAAATGGAACTACAAAAGGACGTCGCAGGAAATTAAACATCACTCCTGGAAAAAGTGTAACTGAAGAATTAAGCACACTTTTGGATGATAAAGAAAATGAAGAGTTGGCTCAGCCGTCAACTTCAAAGCAACCATGTCGCCGTAGAGCCAGTAGCGAAAACTCTTACGCAGAAAGTGTCAACATGTCAATTCATGATTCTTCCGATCTTAGTTCTCATGGAGATTTAGAAAATCTTGTAACTAACACTGATACAGCATACGAAACTTTAAAAAAAATTGCAATTTCAAACCAATCGTGAAGGCGGTTGGCAATATGTAGTTTTCGCATATGAGGGGGAAATATTTCCCGGTAAAATCACAAACATAACTAAAGAAGGGCCATATATCTCTTCAATGAAGAAGTCGCTAAAATCCTGGACGTGGCCTAAACCCGTAGATGAAATTCAATACGACTGGCAAGATATATTGGGATGTATTGATGTCCCTAAAAAAATGAGTACCCGCCGGGAAATATATTCCGTTCCTGAACTGGCCGCTTGGGATTTTTAGTTAAATGTGTCAAGTTTAAGAATGTTCCATTTTCATAAATATTTTTAGATGTAAGTTTTAATTTTTGAGAAGTTATCTTGTTATTTCATTAGTTATTTTCGACTGATTTTTGTCCAGCATTTGTAACCAAAGTTATTAGTTAAGATAGCAGTGCCTATTATAAATTAAGAATATAAAAAAATGAAACAAAGTGAATTTGTAATTAAATTTACGAATATAACATTACTTCTTTCAAAAACACGGTTTATTTTATTTTTTACCTATTTTTCAACTATTGATACTATCAGAAAAGGTAAAGCGTAATATCACTGGAGCATAGTTTGAATAAGGAAAGTATAACTTCGCTCAAAAAGCTTCTACAATGTAGATTGTTTGTGAAATATACCCAGGAGCAAAGTTACCCAGTACCATGGGTAACTTTGCTCCTTATTCATAGTTTTATATATATTATTAAATACTTCATTAAGATGATTTAACTTTAAAAATATGTTAGATAGCGTATTATTCTTTATATTAATACATCTCAGTATATTTCATATTTAATAGTGTAAATAGTATTCATAATTCCCTTTTTTGGAGCAAATATTGGAGCAAAGTAGGACCATTTACGGTACGTAACCCCTGCATAGTTTAAATAAATAAATATCCATAGGTTTAATGCAAATAAAGTATTTAAATTTAGACGTTTAACTCTTTAACCGCCTCTGACGAAAATATTTCTCCATCAAATCAATAGATTTTCTATTGTGTCTGGAAAAATGGCTGAAAGTGGTCGGTCCATCGGTCCTTTGGTCCTACGCTACGCTTGCCGCTTGCTAAGTCGCGGTCTCCACTCCATAACTCGTCTGCTCCAATGGAAATTGGTTTTCCTTTCACAAGTCATCTGTACATCAGTCCAGGCGACCTACGCTACGCTTGCCAAGACGCCGTCTTCACTCCAGCTCTGCTCCAACGATCATCGGTTCCGTGGCATACGTGTCTGGCCCTCTGTCACTTCCACTTGTTGGTCCAGATCCGGAGCTATATCGGAAACGTTTTAGGCATGATTCCTGCTTATATCCCTGAGAAACCTCGCTTCATTGTTGGTTTAGCGATGTAAACTTGTTAACCAAGTCAGTAGCCCGCAGTCAGTATATTCCAGCCGTTTATGTAGTACGAGTAGGAAGCTTAAGACCTAATGAAATATAGATATTATAGAATTTGAATTCTATAATATCCTCACTTTCTCGGGAATTTTTCCACAAATTCACTGTGATCATATCAGCCTATAAAGTTCTACCACAGGCTACCTAGGCATATAGCCATTCTATGTGGGACGAGATATCCCTGTTCAAGTATTATGTAACGCAATTATTTGAAGAATTGACATGCAAATTGATAATTTAAAACACAAAGAAAAACTCATCCAATAATTGCCTAAAGCAAGCCTCTTCATAGTTAAATCGAAAGAAATGTTATCAGGGGTAAGACAGAAGGATATTTAAATCAAATGGACAAGGAGCAGTGTTCGGGAATTTATCGGATGGAGGATAAATTTAATGGGGGGCAATGGGTCTCTTAGGGCTTCCCTCAGCCGGGTTCCTTGCTTTTTATTTTTTTATGTTAAAGTGTATAGGACGGTCAAAACGCTCACCTGATAGTAAGTGATACGGCTGATCATGACAGAGCGGCATTGAAGGAGACCAACAACCTATAGACAGTTATTATTCTCTGTCAAAGTCGCTTTGTGCCCGACACTAGAGACAACAAATGTTAGGTATCTTATACCCGGTAATTTTAGCTAGCTAGTGCTACAGTGCCCTCATCCGGAAACACAGAAGTGCAAAACACTGGTATTTCACAGGACGATATCTGGCACTGCATTGGTACCTACCTAGACGACTCAGGACCGAATCTACAGTCAGTTTATTAGTACAGTCTTATGATTTTAGATTAAAAATATCATCATCTGGATGAAAAATCACCACCAGCGTCAAGCACTGACTTCTGTAACACGGGTTATCATTTTTTCTGGGGTTTTCAACTAATTAACTGTTTTATGTATGTTCCCGACGCTGCTGGCCTCCATTTAGTTACATTTAAATATATTATTTTATATGTGGGTTTCTTTTATGTCTGCTTTTAGTTTCGTGTTAAAAAAAAATCTGTTTGTTCCGGATAATCTCTGAAACAGCTGGACAGATTTGAACGGTATTTTTTGGCAGGTAGCTGTCGTACAAATCTTATACATTTGCATAAAATTAGAGTGTCTGTATGTACATAATGTAGATAATACCGCGGCGAACAGATAGTTTGATATATAAGTAATCAGACTGCCGATAGGCAGCTTAGTGTTATAGAGTACCCACGATTGTAATTCGGCTTATCAAGATCGAAAGTAGAGAGGCGTCGTAGATTGCTTCTGCCTGTGGAATGTAGTAACTGGTTTTATGCACGTGTAATTAATATTATACAACAGCCACCCACCTTAGCTTCGCACGACTGCAATGCTTATATTAAATACACTACAGAAAAACTGTAAACGTTGTTTCGAAATCATTATTTTGATAAATCTCGTGGGGTCTTGCCTACGTTTGCAATGTTAGCGGAAAAAATGAAATTATCCACGACATAACATTTGAAACCTCAAAAATAACAGGGTTTCTCCACTATTTAATGAATTTTTATACAACCTTTCTCTTCAATCACTCTATCTATTCAAAAAAACCGTATCAAAATCCGTTGCGTAGATTTAAAGATTTAAGCATACATAGGAATATAGAAAACGTCTTTGTTTTATATAATGTAATGACTTCTGATACTAACTGGTTCTTAATATATCTTATTTATTCAGTTTGAAGCAAAGGTTGAAAACTTAATGAGTAACAAAAAGGACATCAAAGTTTAGGTAAGTTTATCTTTGAAATATCTCTTCCAGTAGATCAAAAAATATAAAAGAAAATATTAAGCATTTAGGGCGGCAGACAAGTTCAACCATATCTATTATATATCCTCCAGAATAACGAATGAAAGTTTGGCACACCGTCAACACGCACTGGACCAAATGGTAAGATACAGAGAAAGGGAAATAGAGATAACCTTACATGAAATAAACACAAAAATACAATCGAAAGTCCGAACTTTCGAGATCGTAAATGATCTGCCAAAACAAAGTTAAAGTAAAAAAAAACATATTTTATTTAAATAAACATTTATAATCGGAAAAATACAATAATTAATCTTACCATACATGTGTACAGCATAAACTTCATAGCAGAAAAAGTCTTTTATCGATTTTAACAAAAAAAAATTTAAGAACACTTAAGACGCTGAGCTGTTTTTATCCTTGGGCTTAAGCGTCACACTGAAATGTCAGATACCGCATCCTCAATCCTAGCAACCGGCGTGCCAAGTAAATCTGCCATTGGAGCTAATGGGGCGGCCCTTGAGATGTGAGAGAGATACTTTTTAACAATTAATCACACTAACCCACACTACAAACAAGGGCGGAATCGGTTTGGCGCCAGGAGGGGGTCACATATGTACTCAAGTTAAAACTTATAAGGTATTTTGTTAAAGTACGATAGTATAGTACTTAAAAATAGCTCAGGGGGGTATGAACTCAGACTCCTTAGATCGCCTTGGACTACAAACACACATGCAAGAACACACGACCGTACCTACTCACCACATAAAGACGGAGTTTACTCTGATAGCCAAATATTGTTGTAAACAAATTAGATCCTCTTAATAATTTGGGGTTTGGGTGTTCTGTTTTTACAGGCCTCAGCCTAGTTCAGACACCAGACTGAACTGACTGAGATTTCAGGTTCTTGGCTCAGATGTTTGGCGTTTTGTTCGCAAGATTGTGGAGTGATTAAAGACTTATTATGTATTTTTGACTATTTCATGACAATTTTTTAGAATCTAAACTAATTCGATAGGCTTTACCGTTTGCGTGCAGAGGTGAAGATTATAGCTTGACATTCAGGCCATAATCACCAACCTATAGATATAACTCCGAATATAAAATAAATAAATTTCTTAACTTGTTACGTGACTTTTTAAGGAATGTTTCAGGACTTTTTCTGCGTTTGCCAAATTCGTTTTCATTGAATGATTCAATGAAGCGGTAACACGGGTATATTATAGTTTGATATGAAAACTTTGTCAAATCATAATTTATATAAAAGCGATTTGTAGCTAATATAATAGCCATATATATTTCTCTAGCTATTGAGACCTAAAATAGAGTCCCTAACGTTAATCAGATACAACTGTAACCCTAAATTGTTTAAATCCCCATTCCTTATTAAATCCAGGTGCAATACCTCTAAAATCTTCAAACAGAGGTCTTTATTCAATTCCGTAGCCCGTAAGCCGCGAGCACTTTCTGCGGGAGTGTGTTCCCGTTAATTGAATGAGCCATGTGCGGCTGGTATTATAAATCTGCTGTACCGCGGACTAGCGACGCTAAAACTGGGATTACAGGGGCATACGCTCACACCGAAGCGATCTTTTGTTCGAGAGACAATTAATAAATATAGATATATACAAGAGCGTCGCTGTTTGCGTTACCAGCGCGAAAGCATGAACCTGTTCCTGTGTTCGAGGGACTGCGACCCGCACAGGTACGAGATTAAGTTTAAATTTCAACTGACAATTACACAGCGCCATCTAGCCCCAAGTTAAGCGTAAAACCTGTTTTATACGTACATAACAATGGATATATACCTTTATACATTTTTATTTTTGTAATACATACTAATTCTACTAGAACAATACCAGGCCATTACAAACAGACAGTGTTCAATGCACACAATGTTTGTACTGCCCGGGGATGCGAACCCGGAACGCTTAGGTGTTGCGTCGACGTCTCAACGCACACAATGGGTATGTTAGGCCAAATGTAGCCCCAAACTAGGCATTAGCCTGTAATATGGATACTAAGGCTCGTATTATAGAACGAAACTCATCGTTGATTTACTTAAATTGAGTTAAAAGGGATGGTGCTATTTTTGTATAGAGCGGTTCTCCCTTTCTCACTCTACCTTAAGTGAGATCAAACGCTTGAGTCTCGTTCTAGAATACGGGCGTTAGAAACGGATGAAACATACTTATATACTTAAAACAGAAATTTTTTTTATTTTAAGAATTTCGTGTCGCGTGTTTGTCCGGATGGACTCTCACACCCTAACCGATTTTTAAATTGATTTGCATTCGTGTGCATTTTGATCCATACTTGAAAGATGGCTAGGTTAATCCCACATTTATAGTCACAATATTTTTTATTGCAAATTTTATCTATTAAGAAAATTATTGTCATTATTACATTACTCTGTTGACTGGGTTAAGTAAGTATTCAATAGATGGCGCTATGTAAAATACAAACGTATATATTTTTTTTAAGTTTAAACAGTTATAAGGTTGAAAGCTAAAAAGTTGAGGCATTTTTCGTAACAATAAACTTTGCAGTATTGAAAGCCTTAAAAAGAAGAAGAAGAGCAGTGTTACAGGTTAAGATTATTTGTTTTCAGTTACCAGAAAGTGGAACAGAATAATTTTCTTATCCCGAAATCAACGCGGGCGAAGCCGCGGGCAAAAGCTAGTTATACATAAAAATCAGTCACAGCAATACAAATAGACGTGTTCATGCACATGTATAAGAGATGCTGGTAAGACTTGTTCCTGATCCTTGATCTGGGCATATTTTAAGGCAAGAGTGAATAGATTGTTCCTAGATAAGTGACATCTTCGGCCGCATCGTTGCTTAACTTAAGGTAAGATGGCGTTTCTGCATGATTTTTTATTTTTATTTAATTGTTTTGAAATTATATTTTATTCTTAATTTTATTGTGAATGTAATTTAATTTATGTTAATTTATTTTTATATTTTATTTATCTTTTATATTATCATTTTAAATTTATCTTTTTTTCTATGATTGATTATTTATTTAATATTTTATGTTTTTAATTGTTAATGTATTAAGTGAGTATGTATATGATTTTTATACTGAATAAATTATTAAATATAATAAAGCCTAATTGGAGTTAAAGTATAAACATACTAACTCTAGAAATTCATTTGATATCTGTTTTCTGTGTTTCTGTCCTATCTGATTTTTGCTGTATAAGTAAATGCCTCGTGACTGGTTTCGGTATACAATGTGGTGTCAAAGCCAGAGTAAATAGGTATTTTCTAGCTAATCGTAATTCCAAATCTAAATGTCAACTCTTTTGTATTTAAAAAAACCTTCTGACTTTCACCGAGCGCTATCTATCCAAAATTTATGCAAATTCTTAACAAAGGATAAAGATACTTCAATACTGTCTTTGAAATTACATAAATGTATTTACAATATTACTTGAATGAATTGGTGAACTTTTAAATTGTGTAATTAATGATACTTACTCAAAAAATATAATGGCAAATGGTAAAAATTTTCATATGAAAGACAGATAATAATTGTGACTTCATTAATTGATCAGAACTTTTCAACATTGCTCGTTTCTTATGTAAAGTAATGCGTGGTAAACAGTGCTGGTGACAAATTTTGTGATACTGTTCAACATCACTTTATGTATCTGTCCAATAATTTGTAAAGTTACAGTTACATAAAGGGTTGACCCAAATAAATTAAAAACACTAAAAGCCTAAGTATTTTTAAAACGAATGTGAATAAGCATATTTTGGGCCAGAATATTCCGTAAGGCAATGCTGCCTGCTGCTTTTTATTAAACTTCGGTGTAACACGCATCCAACCGTAAGCTTAAACAACGTTTTACTGCTTCTGAATTATTGAAGGTTTAACAGGTGACGTAATGTGCCGGAAAAATATTCTTACCCTCACTACAGTGCCATTGGAAGGGGATGGAGGGCGTCATTGAAATTTAGGACTTAAGTGATGTTAGGGGTAGGGCCCAAAATACGCGTAAAAAAACCAATGAAATTCGAAGAGTTTTTAATGAGAGTATTAGTGAAACATGGCCTGTTAACAGATTTAGGGGTTTTGCGGATTAAAAGGGGTCGATCAGGGATCGGATGATATTTGTTACACGAATTTCGTAATGGGCTCGCACAATGAGAGGATAAATCGGAATTTGTTGGATTTTTAGGCTCCGATCATAAGTGTGTGGGTACATTGTTAATGATAACTGGTTTACGTTACGTGCTGATAACTTTATCGTCTCTATGGTATGTGTTTCTCTAGTTAAAAATCCCAATTCGCGTCACCAACATGTGCCGGGCGCATTTCTCCCCAAACAAATGTTAGGCTACCAAGCAATTGCATTGTAAGCTCAGGTTTTTCCCTGCACTGGATATCTTTAATATTTATTTCTTTTTTTACAATGATGTGAAAGTATAAATTCTTGATATGCTCACAAAACAACCGAAAAAAGTGATCCGAATACAGCGACAGCGTAAATTTACTTACCTAAATAAAGAGCCTACAATTTATTCTCTTTGGCGGTTCGTTTTTGAAGCACGGGTGGCTATCTCCTATATTGTATCTTATTATTACTACCGTTTTGCCTCAACTTACCTTAACAAATTCAATACAGAACCGCCAAATTCTACTTCCCATACGCTACTAGACTGCAACATCTTATAAAATACACCACCGACGTTAAATAGTTCGCATTAACCAAGTGAACAACAGACAATAATTAATTACATTATGCAAAACCTCACCCGCGCTCCTAAAGTGTTCTCATTAAGACCCCAAACGGCCATAACTCATACAATGCATATCAAGTACATCCGGAACCCTATCTGTACGGTAATCCATCAAAATTATATACGCACATAAAGATAATTCCAAGCAAATCTTAGTTTGATTTTGCTTTGTTAATCGTTATTAATTCACAAGAATTTGGTCAGAATTGAGCTGAGCGAATTAAGCGGAGCGAGCGTAATCATAAGTTGTGATTGCATTTCATTTTGGAGCCTTAGCCCATATTTAAATAAATTCACGACCAAATCTTAGATTAATTTTGCTTTGTTAATCATTATTACGACTACTCCAGAATGGATTTGAACAAATTAAGCGGAGCGAGCATACTGAAAATTTGCGATTCCATTCAATCGTATTCAGCGTATTCGATTGACCTATTCATAATAATATTTTATTATTTTATAAATACACAAACGGTAATGTTCATAATAAGAGAAAATAAAAATATGAGGCGTCGGTGGTTTAATGTTTGAACTGTCGCCTTCTACGAGAGGGCTGAGGTTCCAAATCCCACACAGTACCAATGTCGTTTTCGAATTTTCGATAAATATATGTACGTTTTTCCGACACTCTTACGGTGAAGAACTCGTGAGGAACACCTTCCATCACGCCTACGGAGGAATTCGAAGTAGTGTGAAGTGTCCAATCCGCACTGGGCCGGGTGCATTAAGGCTATCACCCTATATCGGTATGGTCGTGCCGCGTAGGGACGTTTAATGAGCTGATGATGATGATATTTATTCATGTTTTTGTTTCATAAAAATAAACTGAAAAATGAGAGACAGCCAAAATTACTGAATACTGGGAATCGAATAAACATGGTGAATTTTTAGGCGGACCTTATAAATCATTAACTATTGTTCATTCGCATCCTTCCGCCAACATACGTTCTTTGTAGCACACCACAGCTCCATAGATTGAATGTTCTTGGCCGGTCCATACTAACAAGTGAGACGCATACAACAACGTTAATTATAACTCAATTAGATAAGGGCGGACCGAGGGATTGTTTTTGTTATTGAAATAACTGGCAACAGTTACTGTGATGGGTAAACGTCAGGAATACAGGACGTGGTAGACATTCCACACATCCGCACGGCCCGCTATGGTGCTTCGTTCTTAATGCGCACCGCAAATAAATGAAACTCTTTGCCTCCGCATGTGTTCCCGTCATTACACACCTGGCCGTCTTCAAGGACAAACAGTGAAATAGGCTGTTGTTAGCAGGCATGATCTTATTTAGGCGCAATCATCATCTACAATTTTCAAGTGAGATGGCGGTCAAATGTCTGCCTATAGAGGATAAAAAAAATCTTATTGAAAAGTTGTTTTGTTGATTAGTTGACCAGGATTTTGGTCACCATCATCTTTACAATCTAATATGTTGTATGGTTGAGATACGAAACGACTCAATTGGTGTAATGGTTGAGAGTCGCGATGATCCTGGTTCGATTGTATGTTTAATGTGTAAGTTGTGCAAGTTGTAGCGTAGGAACATTCTGCTTCTCTTGGTGATTTCTATGTATAATATGTATGTTTTTACAAATTTAATTGTATATCAGTATGTATATCCGATGTTTAGTAACAATAGTACAGGCTTAATGATTAAGTTTGGGACTAGATGCCGCTGTTTTGTGTCAGTAGATATTTATTTTTAGTTTAATATTATGTTCACTTCTGGACGAAAGCTTCCCCTAATGACTTCACGCAGACGTCCCTAAGCGCGACAACATACTGTCTAACCGTAACAATCCAGGACATCAGCCCATCTTGTTTGGCGCTTGGCCTACGCTCCTTTCCCCGTCACGTGAACGCCACTAGACAACTAATCCGTCCCATCACACGTTATCTACTGAAAAGAATCATGCAATAATCAGTAATTACTCTTTTCTCAGAAGCAGTTGCGATAGTCGGTGGGGCGGGGGTCCTATTATCTGTTTGTTTCACACACAGACATCCGAATATACAATTAGACTGGACAAGCGCCAAGTTTATAGGGCAGGCCAGTTCGCAATTTCTTTTCGTTCTTACCTGTAAAAGTTTATTATATTTCTTGGTAATTTACTGACTTCATTCGGTGATGGCATGTTACAATTGGCACAGGATGGCAATTTTGGAAAGAACGGTAATCTTCTAATATTCGTGGCTTGGCTCGTCTCACAGACGTAAACTGGCAGCCAGTGCATGCTCGTTGATGTTACATTTGTCGCACTTTAAGACGCCGGCTTTGCCCATCTCTGTATTGGGGAATCTGTGGTTTACAACATTTTCTGTTCAAACCATTTATCAATCCAAAAAGTTAGATTCCTACGTTTAAAAAATTACTGGTTTTTTGGTATACGGTACTTATGTTCATACTGTTAAAGGCCTCGCAAAGGCACCCGCGTCTATGTTAGAACTTGCTATACCACTGACGCCAGACAGGATTGTCAAAGGCAAGGCTCTCACATTTAAAGCTACCAAAAGGCTTCATAAAAGTATTTAGTATTAGTGAACAAAGCAGCTAATGAGATTAGTTTAACATCAGCTATTGTTGTTCAGCGTATTATCAACATCATTACATACAGAACTCAATTTTATATATGTAAAAGTTTGACGACAGCTACCTTCACAAAATCCCGGTTAAATCTTGTCCAGCCGTTAAGAATTACCGGAACAAGAACACAAAATTTAAAACAAACTAAAGACGACATAAAGAAGCCACAATATAATAACGTAGTGACTTTATGGAGGCGCAGTTCGGTTGGCGCAGCATACATACAACATATCAAATCATCTCAAGCTCTGTTATATACTTAGTATAACGTGCACAAAGCAAGCTATTGCGGTCCACGAAACATAACAAGAGCATCGCAGCGTACGCGGATAACGATAATTCGGACGCCTAAAGCATTTCTTACGCGAATGGGGTGACATAGTTACTTAAGCAGACAGCTAGTTTTTTTTTGATAATTTCGCTATCGTAAGGGTATTTTTTTATAAATTTATTAATATTATGTTTTACTATTTGCGAAAACCGATGTGGATGGTATTCCCCTCTGCTTGCCAGGAGTTGACTCCACTTTTTCGGGTAGATT